>QFEY01000888.1:0-42339 GCA_003316435.1 Russula virescens | reverse complement strand
GGATACCGAAACAGAAACAGCAGCATGCGCATCGACTGTTTCAGTGCCTGGTCGCGGCTATTCGTCCACTTCGTGTTGAAGAACTCGGGGAGATATTTGCGATCGAGTTTGACCAAGGCACGACAACGAATCTGATGGAAGGCTGGCGGCCTGAAAACGCGGAAGACGCGATACTTTCTGCCTGTTCCACTTTGATCACTGTCATCGACAACGAGGGTCAAAAAGTCATACAATTCTCTCATTTTTCGGTCAAAGAATTCTTGACTTCCGATCGCCTCCAGATGTCCGAGGTCGTTAACCTTCGCAACTACTACATTTCCCTCGATTCCGCCCACACCATTCTCGCAAGAGCATGCCTCACGGTGCTGCTGCAGCTGGACGAAACAATTGACAAGAAGCGCCTCGCGACGTTTCCTCTAGCGTTGTATGCTGCTGAGCACTGGTTCACTCATGCCAAGAACGAGGACGTGTCACCACGAGTCCAAGATGCCATGGAACAGTTATTCAACCCGACTCGGCCATATCTTGCAGCATGGCTTTGGATATACGATGCAGAATGGGGTCAGCTTCGACGAATTAACGAACTCGCTGATCGCCCGTCGTATCTCAAGGCATCTGCGTTATACTATGCGGCATCATGTGGACTTTGTGGGCCGGCCAAGTACCTCATCTCCACACATGGTCAAGACGTCAATGCCAAGTGTGGTATGCGCGGAAGTCCATTGCACGCGGCATCTCGGAATGGACATCTCGATGCTGTGTCTCTATTACTTGATTATGGGACCGACGTGAATCTAACAAGCGAAAGCAAGGAAACTCCCCTATGCGCAGCATGTGATGGTCGACATCTGAAGATCATGCAGCTTCTGCTTGAACGTGGAGCAGCTGCGGATGTGTATTACGATGAAGATGGATTTCTAATCAATGCCGCATCATACCTTGGACGCGCTGAAGAGATACGCTTGCTTCTACAGCATAATGCAGACGTAAATGCCATCGGCAAGGCAAACTGTACGCCACTGCACTGGGCATCAATTGGGGGAAAAATGGACGTCGCGCAAATACTCCTGGAACACGGGGCTGACATCAATGCCGTATCTGACGACGGAACTCCTTTGTACGATGCATCGCGCTATGGAGGACTCGAGGTCGTGCGGCTACTGCTCAAACACGGAGCGGACGTGCATATCCGGGCACCAGGTCAGAAGACCCCATTCCAGCGGGCTACAAGCAAAGGATACGCTGAAATCGCGCAACTGTTGTTGGAGCATGGAGCGGTGAAAGAATAAGGTGGCAGCGGCAAGCGCTAGCAATAGATTTACTTGTATCATACTTGTTCTGTATCCTACACGTCGTTTGGTATATCCAATTTTGTTTTTTTTCGGCTGTATTACAGTAGTACGAAGTCCACTGCCGGGCACGGGCGTGAGCACGGTACTCTCGACGATGAGAAGACCATGATTACTCATCCAACTTGAAGGCGTAACGGGAAACCAAAAAACGCAATGCTTGTAGTACACTCGTTTCAACCACAAATTAGACGTCTAGACTGTGCGTCCGGCATCTCTGGAGATCGAGTGCAAAGAGAAGCTGAATCATGGTATCTACCTACCCCTCCCCCCTCTCGTCATAGGGAGCACCGCAGATTTCAACCTCTGCGGTAGGGATACTTGAACCCGTCGTGCCAGTCCGTTGTACGATAGGAATAGAACAACAAACTTGCACGACGCGCGACTTAGAACGTGTTTTCACATTGATTGTTCGGAACAGTCTCCCAAAGGAAAGCCTCACACAGCAGTCTCTGCTTCCCTCATGTAGAAAAGCCATGCGTCCAAGTCGCGCTGGTCACGGTGCCGTTGAGTCGTGTTGGAGTTGCACCGTAACCGTGACCGCAAAGCCAAAGTAAGTTCGAATTTTTGTTGTATTTGAAAGCCCGAGTCTAGAAGCGAGCCCGAGGCCTTCTCAGCTCGAAGGAGATGGAGCAACAGAATGCCTGCAATGACTTGGATTGCCAGCATAATTTCAAGCTTAGCTAGGAGTAAAAGACGGTCATGGCGGTCAGGTCTCTCGGGGCGCGACGGCCCGAATCACGCAAGACAACACGTGACGACTCACTGCGCACTCATCGCCGCAAAAAAAAATCGAAACAGGGCTACGCATTCTCTTTTGTTCGTTACAGCACAAGCCGGAAAAAGGAAAAAGAAACAGAAAAAGCATTATGAAAAGTGAGGACCATCTGAGAGAATGCTAGTATGTTCAGCTCAGACTCGGATCACGGTTTACTGCATCGACTAAGAAAGAGGGAAAAGAGAAGAGGACCTCATCGCGATTACCCTTTCGCCCTACTAATTACTCACATCCAACAACTTCAAGACGTATGTGTATATATTGTTACGCCTTTTCTCCAAACCAACCAAAAATACGAAGAACAAAGAAAGAACACAACCCAATATCTGTAAGGTAACAAATCTTTTCTTTTTATTTCATTTACAAGGGTGGAAGCACCCGCAGCATCAGAACCGAAAAACAAAGGCGCAACTAAAAGCTTTTTGG
The DNA here is from genome assembly GCA_003316435.1 of Russula virescens. Lineage (NCBI taxonomy): Eukaryota > Fungi > Basidiomycota > Agaricomycetes > Russulales > Russulaceae > Russula > Russula virescens. The sequence continues at coordinate 39,786 of QFEY01000888.1, read as the reverse complement.
AAGGGATGGAGGCCGAGGGATGGTTTACTACAGACTATATGATGGAAACGTGGAAAAGAAAAGAGGGAGAGGATTGCAATCTGGATCAGGAATCATGAGAATAGTATCAGCGAGTCAGAATCTGGGGTCATTATCGAGAAGACTTGGGACTGGGGAATGTATGTAGGAAGGAAGAGCAAAACGAGCGCAGGGAGAGTCGACGATGAGTATTTGGACAATCAAAAAAGTGTTTCGAAAAAAAACACATATCTGAAGATGGTTTTTTTCGACAGAAACCTTTGAAGATCCGAGCGCAGGAAGGGCGAGGTGCAAGATAAGAACGGCAAAAGACACCCAAGAGTGTCCGCTTCGCTCTGAAAGAAACAACAAGAAGCCAGGAAAAACTGTTCATATGCGTGGACGTTTCAAGCGTTCATCCCGCTTGTCTACTACGCAGCCGATGGAATCGGGATCGAGCCCGACGTGGATACGCCCTGAGAGTAAAGAATCAGTGAATGACCTTCGTGGATCAAGGGGAGTCAAGTCCTCACTTGAGTGCGACACGCGGGACAATTATTGCGGCCTGTCTCGAGCCACCGGTCCACGCAATCCTTATGGAACACATGCCTACATGACAGCAACCTCAAATCCTCCTCAGCTTTATAATCCTCCAGACAGATGAGGCACTACATTCCATTCAATTTACGCTCAGCATCTCATCCCACTATCGGAACAGAAAACCAGAGAGAAGTACGCACTCGATCGACGCACATCGGCGCGACACGCCCGGCTTTCTTGTACTCAGCAAGCACGTTCATACGTATCACCTCGAGGCCAGAATTATCAATGTCCTCCTTTGACGCCGTTTGCGGCTTCGCCTGCCCGAGTAACTCCGCGAGCTCCTCGAACGAGTCAAGAGGGTCCGTGCCGGTCACGAGCTGGTGATTCAGTGGGTAATATCCTGTCAAATAAAGTTCAACAATGTAAGGCAAGGTGGTCAGTTGAATAGGTGCCTTACCGCCGATAACGTAAATGAAGGTCGTGGATCCATGCCCATTATCGCCCCCGCGTGTAGGCCCTTCAGTACTGCTCGAACCAGAGCCCTCGCGGCGTGTTGAACCCGAACCTGAACTTGCGCCGTTCGCTGGTCGTAGTCCGCGGAAGACATCAGCCGCACGTGACGACCATCGGCGCTCACGATTCCGGGGTGAGTCTGGCACCTCGCCAAGAATACCGTCCTCTTGTGCCTGATCGCTTTTCTGGACTGCATCCTCCTGCTGTCATTGTACTGGTGGTAATGGTGGTGCTGTTGGCGGTGGGGGTGGAGGTTGCTCGTCGCGCCCGTCTGTATGTCTGTGCCCGTAACCATGTACGGACTGAAGCCCCACAATGATGACGGGAACCACCGTGTTCCCGTCCTGCCCGTTCGTTTGTGTCGTATCTGCAGCGGGAGTTGTCGACCCACGCTCACCTGACGGTGCATCCAATTCGGTAGATGCAGGCGGTGTTGTCGCAGGAGGTGGTGGTAAGGGTGGTGCTTGTGACAAGCCTGGGGTCGGTGTCCCATGTGGGACAACCATGGGCAGGAACCGATACATACGCCACCAGTTGATACCCCCACCAGGCCTACATTCTGGTGCGCCGTGTTGGTGTTTGTGGCGCAGAGGGTGGCTGGGATGGCTGTTGAGAAGGAACAGGTGTCAAATCCGATACGGTCTCCCCTTCAAGTTGACGATCATCTCCGATTTCGGGTACATTGTCAACAGGTTGACGATCAGGAAGGAGATCGTCATCATCGGGTGAGAGCGCCGGAAGATTTCCCCCAAAGTCGACGTCCTCATCTGCTTGGCGTTCATTTTCTGAGAAAGGTGCCTCCTGCGGGTATATCAGAGGCGGAGAGTCCACACCAACTGGCTCGACTTCTTGTCCCTGTTCGGGCTCAGCCTCACCTAAAGGCTGACCGTCTTCCAACGTCCTACTTAGATCAACCTGTAGGTCGATCAAGAATCGTTCAAAGCTATCTTCTGGTAGGGGCGATAGTTCTCGCTGTTGACTCTGTTGCTATCTCTGCTGGCCATCACCCAGGCTCACTTCTATCGCAGGAGATGATGGACTACCAGATCTACACCCTGATCCGGAACTATCATCGAGCCCCATGCCCATCTGGAAGGCTCGCGCCATATCCGCAAGGAGCTGCGTGCGCGGGTCGACCGGTGTAACCGGACTTGCACTGGGAGCAGGCTCGGGGTCGAGGAGATACTGGGGTTGGGGACACAGGAGTAGTCGTGGGAGAGGAGGGACGAAAGCCGAGGCGATCACGCAAGCCGGCCCACGCGTTGCGCATGCGATCGCGAAAAGAGAGGCCTGCAGTGGGTGCGGGGGAAAGTGGGCGGGTTTGATCCTGGCTCTGGGCTTGGCTTTGGTTCTGACTTTGGCTCTGGCTCGGGGCCTGGGTCTGCTCAGTTACGTGAGAAGGCATAGCCTGCTGAAATCCTTGAACGCCCGGAGAGTTCGGTAGGCCAAGACCAGAATTCAAAAGAGGTTCAGAAGAACCGGAAACAAGCGAGGCGGCAGTCGCGGCGGTTGCGACGCTTAAGAACGATACCGTGCTTCTTATTAGCTAAAATGACAGCATAAACGATGAAAGACTGATGAAAGGTCATGCACCTCAGGAGGGTTCTGAGCACTTCGATGCTAGTTGGGGAGAGGGATAATGGGCGAGATGCGGGGACGGGAGGCTCTTCCTGTGTGGGCTCTTCCAGCGACGTATCAGTGGTGGGGCTCGACTCTTCCTGGTTCTCGCTCTCTGAAAGAGCACTAGTATCGGATGGTTGGGATTCAGGGGCAGCGTAAGAAGAGCGACGCGAGCGCATGGGTCGAGCCAGGATCTCAGACAACCTCCGTCGTGAGGCCGGCTCTCCCGGCGGTGGAACCGAGGAGGCTCGGCAGGGCATTGCCTTGCTGTGTTCTGATGTCCCTGGCTGGGAAACATCGGATGTGTGCACGACGCCCTGGACGACGACGAGGGTGCCTGCAGCTGGGAAGTTGCGCCTCGCTTCTGGGACCGGTGATGGTGGCGATTGGGATGGGTCAGGTGGGGTAGCTGGCCTCTCTATGACGTTGAATGTGTCTGAATTGTCACGGTTACGGCCTGGTGTATCGTCCTGTGTAATGGGGGCAGATGGTAAAGGAGCAGGGGAGTGGTTGAGGGGCAAGGGGATCATCACATGGTGGAGGGGAAGAAGATGGGGTAGACGGCGATGCGGAAAAGGAAGGAGAGATTTCTGTGGCGGTGCTCTGGAGGAGCATAGAGTTAGTTTGGGATAGGTTGACAGTCGAAGAACCGGAGGAGGAAGAGGAAGTTCCGACCAGAGCGGTACTTGGCAGGTCATTCGCGCTCGCAAAGAGATTGTCATTGTCGTCTTTTGCCTTGCCCTTTTGGTCCATCGTTGCTGCCCCACTCAATAGTGGTGCGGAAGGATCCGATACCATGCGTGTTCGTGATGGTCCACCGAGTTGGAGTGATTCGTCCAGCTCGGGGTGCTTGTGGAGCGTCATTGTCGTCGTCCTTGCCGGCTCGCTCATCTTTCGGCGGCGACGGTCAAAATTCCAGCGCTTGTGGGCGTTGGAAGTGCCATTGATATCTACTCCACTGGGGGGGTGGCGTTGGGGGCCCAGGCAGTTGCGGAGGGGGGAGCGCAGGCTGCCGAGGAAGGACTTTCGCCTGCTGCGCTTTGTTGGAGGGATTTGATGATGGGAGAGATCGGAGTTGTGATGGGAAGGATGGGGGGTTGAGTCTGGGGATGGATTGGAGGGAGAGAGGGAAGGATGGGGGATTGAGTCTGGGGATGGATTGGAGGGAGAGAGGGAAGAACCGTCGGCAATGCAGGTTGTAGAAGATTGGAGAGAAGAGAGGGTTGGAGTTAAGGAAACGGGATTGTCGGGACGATGACGGGAGGATATTTAACTCATAGCAAGGGAGGATTGAAGGTGTGTGGGGAGAGCGCACAGCGCGTGGTTGATATAAAAGGATGCAATTTAACAGTCGGAAGCTCCAAGGAGGCATCGATGACGGCTAGTGGGCCGTAGCCTCCGTTCTCGTTACTATAGCCAGTTTCGCACCTGCTTCTTTCCACTTTACGCGTCCTCAACTGCATACCTTATGTATGCGATATTTTTACGCCTTTCTCCAGCCCAACCAAAAATAGTGAGAAAAATAAAGGCACAACCAAAAATCTTCAAGGTTTACAAAACTATAGGTTGGATATGTGTAAACGTAGAAACAAACCGAACGACAGAATACACCCGAGAGTGTGTCAGCTTCGTCCCGGGATGGAAAGAGTGTTCGCATGTTGAGTTCTCATTGGTGTGTCTACTACGCAGCTGGAGGATAGCTATCGGACATGAGGTAGATAACCCCAGATAGAAAGAATCACTGGGTGGATTCATAAACGACACGCGGAAAGATTATTGAGGTCCTTGTGGAACACATGCGTGCACGAGAGCAGTCACTGAGTGGCATTAAATACTGCGGCATACCTTCAAACGGTGAAGCACTATGACAAATCATGATGATCCCGTCACAATGTCGAACGAAAGCAGAGAAGCATGTACTCGATCGGGCCAACACATGCGCATAGGCGCGTCACACCCGACCTTCTCGTATTTAGCGAATCCGCTCATGAAAATCGGTTCAAAGCTAGAATTGGTAATCTCCTACTTCGACGCTGCCTGCGGCTTTGCCTACATGAAAAACGTAATTCCACGAGATCCTCGGACAAACAGGAGAGTTTGTGCAGACCACAACCTGGTGATCCAGGCGGGTCACACCCTGGGCACGCAAAAAGGTTCAACCATCGACATAAACGGTCCAAACTGACAAGGGATTGGACCCTACCGCCAATAGTGTAAACGAAATACTAGTAGGTCATGGAGTCGTGCCCGCCATCACTTTCGGGTGCGGCCCCTTCAATGCTGCTCGAAGCAGAGCTCTCGGGCATGTCAAATTCGAACCTGGGCCATTCGCCGGTCGCTGTCCACGAAGAGCGCCCGCTGTCTGCTGCGCTCACCATCGGCGCTCACGATTGCGACAGAGTCGACCACTCTCCAGGACGTCATCTTGCTAAGCCCGATTGTCATCCAGCGATACCCACCTGCATCCTGCTGTTGGACCAGTGGTGGAAGTGGTGGCGGAGGTAGGCCGTAAACAAGTATGGACAGAACACATGAGGACGGCGAGCACGACTTGTGTTCCCATCCTGACCTGTTTGCATCGCGGCCGCAGCGAGATATGCTCAGCCTCGACGGAGTGCACGATCAGACCAAGGCAAGTGGTGCTTTCGTCGTTGATGGCAAGGTGCCAATGCCAGTCATGGACCCCCGGCTAAGGCCTCGCCGTCTTCCGATGCAGGATTACCGGTCGGCGGTAAGTGGTGCATACGCCAGCAACACTACCAGTTAAAAGCTACTGTCACGGCCTTGTCTACGTGGAAGGATACCCACCCACTGGCAAGCCGTGGCGATATCTGAGCTAATGTCGCCCCAAACCTTCGGCCATTTTCTGGTACTCCCTTTGCTCTCTATAAGCGCCCATAGATAAGCGTGAGAAACTGAATATACTGCCGCCTCGTGTACGCCTCGAGGTGTCGTGACTGTACTCCGGTACCACTAGTGCGGTTGTGCTCGTTGGTCAACACAATTACTCGAACGCATCTTGATCCACGATCGTTACCCCTTCAACTCTTCTGTCCTAGTTCTCTCCCCATGTCTACCGGCAACCAAACACCAGGCCCTTCGCGATCTGACGATAACTTTACAGTCATATTTCAAGTCGCCTTAAGCGAGTATGAGAACGTCACAGGAAAACCCCTACGAACCCATCCCTTTGCCTCGGAGTTCGATACCTGTCACAGCCCCCAGGCCGTCTCGGCCGTACTTCGCACGCAAGCGCAGGCTTTCAGCAAATTTTGTAACAATAATGAGAAATTGATGCGGTGGCTGGATCCAATAGTCCATATCCTATTTACTTTTTCAGCAACACTCGGAGCAGGAATCGGACTGGTACGTGATCTTATGCATTCTGCATCATTGTTCTCTGACATCTGGTTCTCAGAAATTTCCTCCTGCGCAAACCATCTTTACTGCGATCGGCGTGCTTATCGGGGTACACTTCTTCCCTAACTCCCTTGTCACGCATACGTCTAATATTCAAATCTACAGGCAGCAAGGAATGTCGTTGCAGACCAAAACAAAGTCATCCGACTATTTGAACACGTTCATCTCTTCCTTCAACGTTTGAGTAGCTATATTGGGACGCCACTCACTCAAGAATTCAAGAATTTGCTTGGGAAGATTATGGTGCAGACACTTTCTATCCTCGCGCTTTCAACAAAAACTATGACAAGGGGACGAATAAGTGAGCTATTCGATGCAATCCTCCTTCTTGGTTGACTTTGGTTCAGAGAAGTTCTTGAAGAAGATTATAGGAGAGACAACCGTCGATGATGCGCTTCTACGTCTCGACTCACTTACGAAGGAGGAAAATCTAATGGCGGTGGCGAATATTTTTGAGGTTGCACATCGTGTCGATGACAGAGTACAGGACATTGAAGCACGTACGCAATATTTTCTGTCTTCCTTCACACCCGTGTCAACCCCATTTCCCATTGCATTTCAAACAGGAATGGACGACCAACAGCGTTCGTTACTCGGCGATATCATCGTTGGTTGTACACACTAACACGCACCACAGGGAACCAGATGCAAGAGAAACTTCGAACATGGCTCTCTCCTCCGGACTATTGTTTCAATCATAATAATGCGCGTAAGATTCAGCACGACGGAACCGCAACATGGTTCATCCATAGCAGCAGATTTCGAGATTGGAAGAACAATGGTTCGTTATTGTGGATCAATGGCAATCGTATGCTTCTCTCGTTCATTCTTCTCGATCGCGTGCTGATCCCTTCTCCCATACTACAGCTGGTGCCGGAAAGAGTGTCCTCTGGTAGGCGGTACCATCACCTGGTTGCTGTGATAAGTGATTCATGTCGTTGATTAGCTCTGCCATAATCGAGGACATCAAGAAATCACAAGAAGGCACATCCGCCTTGATCACGTTTCATTATTTCGACTATAAGGACAAGGACAAGCGACACGTCCGCGGCTTGTTGAAATCTGTTCTCTTCCAACTCAGTGCCGACTCTGATCGCTGCCTGGATATTCTTCATCAATTGTATAAATCGTGTCGCGACGGTGCGGAAGCACCCAGTGATCCCACCCTCGCTAATTGTCTCAAGACCATGGTCGGACTCCCAGGACAACTTCCTATTTTCGTCATCATGGACGCTTTGGATGAGTGTCCAAATGACATTGAAACGCCATCGGCCCGTGACGAGGTGTTGGACTTTGTCGAAGATCTTGTCGGGTCGGGCCATTCAAATCTGTTCATATGTATTACCAGTCGACCTGAGCAAGACATACAGAGTGTCCTAAACCCTCTGACGTCTGCATCGTGTCGTGTGGCCCTTCACGAGGAAAGCGGACAACGGAAGGATATTTATAACTTCGTGCGCTCTTTTGTCTACACAGACAGGGCTATGAGGAGGTGGAAGGAAGAGGACAAGGAACTCGTGATTAACACGCTCCCCGAACGAGCCAGCGGCATGTGAGATACCTCTGTAACAGTACACACCTATTATGGCTCACAGTTGTCGATAGGTTCCGCTGGGTATATTGCCAACTCGATGCTCTTCGTCGATGCTTTCCTTCAAGCATCCGGAAGACTCTGAGCGAATTACCAACGACGCTAGATGAGACGTACGAACGGACATTAGAAGGGATACCGAAACAGAAACAGCAACATGCACACCGACTGTTTCAGTGCCTGGTCGCGGCTATTCGTCCACTTCGTGTTGAAGAACTCGGGGAGATATTTGCGATCGAGTTTGACCAAGGCACGACAACGAATCTGAGGGAAGGCTGGCGGCCTGAAAACGCGGAAGACGCGATACTTTCTGCCTGTTCCAGTTTGATCACTGTCATCGACAACAAGGGTCAAAAAGTCATCCAATTCTCTCATTTTTCGGTCAAAGAATTCTTGACTTCCGATCGCCTCCAGATGTCAGAGGTCGTTAACCTTCGCAACTACTACATTTCCCTCGATTCCGCCCACACTATTCTCGAAAGAGCATGCCTCACGGTGTTGCTACAGCTGGACGAAACAATCGACAAGACGCGCCTTGCAACGTTTCCTCTAGCGTTGTATGCTGCTGAGCACTGGATTGCTCATGCCAAGAACGAGGACGTGTCACAACGAGTCCAAGATGCCATAGAACAGTTATTCAACCCGACTCGGCCATATCTTGCAGCATGGGTTTGGATATACAATGCAGAATGGGGTCGGCTTCGACGCGTTTACGACCTCGCTGATCGCCCGTCGCATCTCGAGGCATCTGCATTGTACTATGCGGCATCATATGGACTTTGTGGGCCGGCCAAGTACCTCATCTCCACGCATGGTCAAGACGTCAATGCCAAGTGTGGTAAGCTCGGAAGTCCATTGCACGCGGCATCTTGGAACGGACATCTCGATGCTGTGTCTCTATTACTTGATCATGGGGCCGACGTGAATCTAACAAACGAAAGCGAGCAAACTCCCCTATGCGCAGCATATGATGGTCGACATCTGAAGATCATGCAACTTCTGCTTGAACGTGGAGCAGCTGCGGACGTGTATTACGATGAAGATGGATTCATAACCCATGCCGCATCATGCTTTGGACACGCTGAGGAGATACGCTTGCTTCTACAGCATAATGCAGACGTAAATGCCATCGGCTTTGCAAACCGTACGCCACTGCACTGGGCATCGACGCACGTGGACGTCGCGCAAATACTCCTGGAACACGGGGCTGACATCAACGCCGTATCTGACGACGGAACTCCTTTGTACGATGCATCGTACTATGGAGGACTCGAGGTCGTGCGGCTACTGCTCAAACACGGAGCGGACGTGCATATCGGGGCACCAGGTCGCGAGACTCCATTCCAGGCGGCTACAAGCGAAGGCTACCCTGAAATTGCGCAGCTGTTGCTGGAGCATGGAGCGGTGAAAGAGTAAGGTGGCTGCGGCAAGCGCTAGCAATAGATTTACTTGTATCATACTTGTTTCTGTATCCTACACGTCGTCCGTGGTACATCCGATTTTGTCTTTTTCGGCTGTATCACAGTAGTACGAAGTCCACTGCCGGGCACGGGCGTGAGCACGGTACTCTCGACGATGAGAATGCCAGTGTTACTCATCCAACTTGAAGGGTAACGGGAAGCCAAAAAACGCAATCCTTGTAGCACGCTCGTATCAACCACAAATTAGACGTCTAGACTGTGCGTCCGGCATCTCTGGAATTCGAGTGCAAAGAAAAGCTGAATTACAGTATCTACCTACCCCTCCCCCCTTTCGTCATAGGGAGCACCGCAGATTTCAACCTCTGCGGTAGGGATACTTGAACCCGTCGTGCCAGTCCGTTGTATTGTACGATAGGAATAGAACAACACACTTCCACGACGCGCGACTTGGAACGTGTTTTCTCATTGATTGTTCGGAACAGTCACCAAAGGAAAGCCTCACACAGCAGTCTCCGTTTCCCTCACGTCGAAAAACCGTACATCCAAGTCGCGCTGGTCACGGTGCCGTTGAGTTGTGTTAGAGTTTGCACCGTAACCGCGAAGCCAAAGTAAGTTCAATGTTTTTTGTTCTTTTCGAAAGCCCGAGTCTAGAAGCGAGCCCGAGGCTTTCCCAGCTCGAAGGAGATGGAGTGACGGAATGCCTGCAGTGACTTGGATTGCCAGCGTAATTTCAAGCTTAGCTAGGAGTAAAAGACGGTCATGGCGGTCAGGTCTCTCGGGGCGCGACGGCCCGAATCACCCAATGACAACACGTGACGACTCACTGCGCACTCATCGCCGCAAAAAAAAAATCGAAACAGGGCTACGCATTCTCTTTTGTTCGTTACAGCACAAGCCGGAAAAAGGAAAAAGAAACAGAAAAAGCGTTATGAAAAGTGAGGACCATCTGAGAGAATGCTAGTATGTTCAGCTCAGACTCGGATCACGGTTTACTGCATCGACGTATCGTCAGATAAGAAAGTGGGAAAAGAGAAGGGGTCTTCACCGCGATTACCCTTTCGCCCTACTAATTACTCACATCCAACAATTTCAAGACGTATAATGTGTATATATTGTTACGCCTTTTCTCCAAACCAACCAAAAATACGAAGAACAAAGAAAAGAACACAACCGAATATCTGTAAGCTAACAAATCTTTTCTTTTTATTTCATACACAAGGGTGGAAGCACCCGCAGCATCAGAACCGAAAAAACAAAGGCGCAACTAAAAGCTTTTTCGAAGGGATGGAGGCCGAGAGATGGTTTACTACAGACGATATGATGGAAACGTGGAAAAGAAAAGAGGGAGAGGATTGCAATCTGGATCAGGAATCATGAGAACAGTATCAGCGAGTCAGAATCTGGGGTCCTTATCGAGAAGACTTGGGACTGGAGAATGTAGGTAGGAAGGAAGAGCAAAACGAGCGCAGGGTGAGTCGACGACGAGTATTTGGACGATCAAAAAAGTGTTTCAAAAGAAACATATCTGAAGATGGTTTTTTTCGACAGAGACCTTTGAAGATCCGAGCGCAGGAAGGGCGAGGTGCAAGATAAGAATGGCAAAAGACACCAAAGAGTGAGTCCGCATCGCTCTGAAAGAAACGACAAGAAGCCCGGAAAAACTGTTCATATGCGTGGACGTTTCAAGCGTTCATTCGCTTGTCTACTACGCAGCCGATGGAATCGGGATCGAGCCCGACGTGGATACGCCCTGAGAGTAAAGAATTGGTGAATGACGTTCGTGGATCAAGGGAGGTGAAGTCCTCACCTGAGTGCGACACGCGGGACAATTATTGCGGCCCGTCTCGAGCCACCGGTCCACACAATCCCTGTGGAACAAATGCCTACATGACAGCAACCTCAGATCCTCCTCAGCTTTATAATCCTCCAGACAGATGAGGCACTACATTCCAACCAGTTTACGCTCAGCATCTCATCCCACTATCGGACCAGAAATACAGAGAGAAGTACGCACTCGATCGACGCACATCGGCGCCACACGCCCGGCCTTCTCGTACTCGGCGAGCACGTTCATACGTACCACCTCCAGGCCAGAGTTATCAATGTCCTCCTTTGACGCTGTCTGCGGCTTCGCCTGCCCGAGTAACTCCGCGAGCTCCTCGAACGAGTCGAGAGGGTCCGTGCCGGTCACGAGCTGGTGATTCGGCGGGTAATATCCTGACAAATAAAGTTCAACAATGTAAGGCAAAGTGGTCAGTTGAATAGGTGGCTTACCGCCGATAACGTAAATGAAGAAGGTCGTGGATCCATGCCCGTCATCGCCCCCCGTGTAGGCCCTTCAGTACTGCTCGAACCAGAGCCCTCGCGGCGTGTTGAACCCGAACCTGAACTTGCGCCATTCGCTGGTCGTAGTCCGCGGAAGGCATCAGCCGCACGTGACGACCATCGGCGCTCACCATTCCGGGGTGAGTCTGGCACCTCGCCAAGAATATCGTCCTGTTGTGCCTGATCGCTTTCCTGGACTGCATCCCCCTGCTGTCGTTGTACTGGTGGTAATGGTGGTGCTGGTGGCGGTGGAGGTGGAGGTTGCTCGTCGCGCCCGTCTGTATGTCTGTGCCCGTAACCATGTACGGACTGAAGCCCCACAACGATGACGGGAACCACCGTGTTCCCGTCCTGCCCATTCGTTTGCGTCGTATCCGCAGCGGGAGTTGTCGACTCACGCTCACCTGACGGTGCACCCAATTCGGTAGACGCAGGTGGTGCTGGAGCAGGAGGTGGTGGTAAGGGTGGTGCTTGTGACAAGCCTGGGGTCGGTGTCCCATGTGGGACAACCATGGGCGGGAACCGATACATACGCCACCAGTTGATACCCCCACCAGGCCTGCGTTCTGAACCCGCAGCGGGGCGCCGTGTTGGTGTTTGTAGCGCGGCTGGGATGGCTGTTGAGAAGGAACGCGTGACAAATCCCATACGGTCTCCCCTTCAAGTTGACGATCATCCCCAATTTCGGGTACATTGTCAACAGGTTGACGATCAGGAAGGAGATCGTCGTCATCGGGTGGGAGCGCCGGAAGATTTCCCCCAAAGTCGACGTCCTCATCTGCTTGGCGTTCGTTTTCTGATAAAGGTGCCTCCTGCGGGTATATCAGAGGCGGAGGGTCCACACTAACTGGCTCGACTTCTTGTCCCTGTTCGGGCTCAGCCTCGCCTATAGGCTGACCGTCTTCCAACGTCCTTCTTAGATCAACCTGTAGGTCAATCAAGAATCGTTCAAAGCTATCTTCGGGTGGGGGTGATAGCTCTCGCTGTTGACTCTGCTGATGTCTCTGCTGGCCATCACCCAGGTTCACTTCTATCGCAGGAGATGATGGACCACCAGATCTAGATCCCGATCCGGAACTATCGTCGAGCCCCATGCCCATCTGGAAGGCTCGCGCCATATCCGCGAGGACCTGCGTGCGCGGGTCGACCGGTGTAACCGGACTTGCACTGGGAGTAGGCTCGGGGTCAAGAGGTGGAGGAGATACTGCGGGTGGGGACACAGGAGTAGTCGTGGAAGAGGAGGGACGAAAGCCGAGGCGATCACGCAAGCCGGCCCACGCGTTGCGCATGCGATCGCGAGAAGCGAGGCCTGCAGTGGGTGTGGGGGAAAGTGGGCGGGTTTGACCCTGGCTCTGGGCTTGGCTTTGGTTCTGACTTTGGCTCTGGCTCGGGGCCTGGGTCTGCTCAGATACGGGTGAAGGCATAGCCTGCTGAGATCCTTGAACGCCCGGAGAGTTCGGTAGGCCAAGACCAGAACTCAAAAGAGGTTCAGAAGAACCGGAAACAAGCGAGGCGGCAGTCGCGGGGGTGGCGACGCTTAAGAACGATACCATGCTTCTTATTAGTTAAAATGACAGCATAAAGGATGAAAGGTCACGCACCTCAGGAGAGTTCCAAGCACTTCGATGCTAGTTGGGGAGAGTGATAATGGGCGAGATGCGGGGACGGGAGGCTCTTCCTGTGTTGGCTCTTCTTGCGACGTATCAGTGGTGGGGCTCGACTCTTCCTGGTTCTCGCTCTCTAAAAGAGCACTGGCTTCAGATGGTTGGGATTCAGGGGCGGTGTAGGATGAGCGACGCGAGCGCATGGGTCGAGCCAGGATCTCAGACAACCTCCGTCGTGAGGCCGGCTCTCCCGGCGGTGGAACCGAGGAGGCTCGGCGGGGCATTGCCTTGCTGTGTCCTGATGCTCCTGGCTGGGAAACATCGGATGTGTGCACGACGCCCTGGACGACGACGAGGGTGCCTGCAGCTGGGAAGTTGCGCCTCGCTTCTGGGACCGGTGGTGGTGGCTGTTGGGATGGGTCGGGCGGGGTAGCTGGCCTCTCCATGACGTTGAATGCGTCTGTATCGTCACGGTTACGGCCTGGTGTATTTTCCTGTATAATGGGGGCAGATGGTAAAGGAGCAGGGTCATGGTTGAGGCAAGGGGATCATCACGTGGTGGAGGGGAAGAAGATGGGGTAGACGGCGATGCGGAAGAGGAAGGAGATATTTCTGTGGCGGTGCTCTGGAGGAGCATAGAGTTGGATTGGGATACGTTGACGGTCGAAGAACTGGAGGAGGAAGAGGAAGTTCCGACGAGAGCGGTACTTGGCAGGTCATTCGCGCTCACAAAGAGATCGTCATTGTCGTCTTTTGCCTTGCCCTTTTGGTTCGTTGTTGTTGCCCCACTCGATAGTGGTGCGGTTGGATCCAATACCATGCGTGTTCGTGAGGGTCCACCAAGCTGGAGTGATTCTTCCAGCTCGGGGTGCTCGTGGAGCGTCGTTGTCATCGTCGTCCTTGCCGGTTCACTCATCTTTCGGCGGCGACGGTCAAAATTCCAGCGCTTGTGGGCGTTGGAAGTGCCATTGATATCTACTCCACTGGGGGGTGGCGTTGGGGGCCCAGGCAGTTGCGGAGGGGGGAGCGCAGGCTGCCGAGGAAGGACTTTCGCCTGCTACGCTTTGTTGGAGGGATTTGATGATGGGAGAGATCGGAGTTGTGATGGGAAGGATGGGGGGTGGAGTCTGGGGATGGATTGGAGGGAGAGAGGGAAGAATCGTCGGCAATGCGGGTTGTAGAAGATTGGAGAGAAGAGAGGGTTGGAGTTAAGGAAACAAACAGGATTGTCGGGACGATGACGGGAGGGTATTTGGCCCATTGCGAAGGAGGATTGAATGTGAGCGGGGAAAGCGCACAGCGCGTGGTTGATATAAAAGGATGCAATTTAACAGTCGGAAGCTCCAAGGAGGCATCGATGACGGCTAGTGGGCCGTAGCCTCAGTTCTCGTTACTATAGCCAGTTTCGCACCTGCTTCTTTCCACTTTACGCGTCCTCAACTGCATACCTTATGTATGCGATATTTTTACGCCTTTCTCCAGACCAACCAAAAATAGGGAGAAAAATAAAGGCACAACCAAAAATCTTCAAGGTTTACAAAACTATAGGTTGGATATGTGTAAACGTAGAAACAAAACGAACGACAGAATACACCCGAGAGTGTGTCAGCTTCGCCCCGGGATGGAAAGAGTGTTCGTATGTTGAGTTCTCATTGGTGTGTCTACTACGCAGCTGAAGGATAGCTATCGGACATGAGGTAAATAGCCCCTGATAGTAAAAAATCACTATGTGAATTCATAAGCGACATGCGGAAAGATTATTGTCAAGCTAACGGTCGAGACGTAGTCCTTGTGGAACACATGCGTACGCGAGAGCAGTCACTGAGCGGCCTTAAATACTCCTCCATACCTTCAAACAGGCACGGTGACAAATCATGATGCATGATGATCATGTCAAAATATCGAACGAAAGCAGAGAAGCATGTACTCGATCGGGTCAACACATGCACATTTAGACGCGACACACTCAACCTTCTCGTACTGAGCGAATGTACTCATGCAACTCGGTTCCAAGCTAGAATTGGTAATCACCTGTTTCGACGCTGCCTGCAGCTTTGCCCATATGAAAAACGTAATTCCACGAGCTCGGAGCTCCTCGAACAAACCGGAGAGTTTGTGCAGACCACAAGCTGGTGATCCAGGCAGGTCAGATCCTGGGCACGCAAGAAGGTTCAACGTTCAACGTTCAACCGTCGACCTAAACGATCCAAACTGACAAGGGATTGGACCCTACCGCCAATAGTGTAAACGAAGTACCAGTAGGTCACGGAGCAGTGCCCGCCATCGCTTCCGGGTGCCGCCCCTTTACTAAGCGCTGCTCGAAGCTGAGCTCTCGGGTATGTCAAATTTACACCTGGGCCATTCGCCGGTCGCTGTCTACGAAGAGCGTCCGCTGTCCGCTGCGTTGACCATCGGCGCCCACGATTGCGGCAGAGTCAACCACTCTCCAGGAAGTCGTCTTGCTAAGCCCGATTGTCATCCAGCGACACCCGCCTGCATCCTGCTATCATACCAGTGGTGGAAGTGGCGGCAGAGGTGGGCCGTAAATAAGTATGGACAGAACACATGAGGACGGCGAGCACGGCTGTGTTCCTAGTCATCAGGTAGATGTCCAACTACTTTTCTTAATTTTTTTGTGATTTTCACAATTTCTCATAAAAAATACTGAAAATGTATATCATCTACTTGCTGGACTAGCTCCTGAGCAGTTCTCGAAAGTACATCCATAAATACACTAAAAAAGTATTATGGCCAGGAAAAGGGACACATATTCCAGACAAGTACTTAGTGCATTGCTCTCACTCATCATGTTAATGCAATCCAACTGGCCAAATGTACTCTTATATGCATTGCCCTTTCCCTCAAACATCCCCCCCAACAAATTAATAAGTTGGCAAGTAATGTACAAGTAAACAATTATCATTTTGACAAGTAGTCAACTACTTGTCAAACATTTACTTGCCATACAGGAAATTAACGAAAATTAGCAGAAAAGTACTTGGACTTCTACCTGATGGCCTATCCTGACCCGTTTGCATCGCGTCCGCAGTGAGATATGCTCAACCTCGACGGAGCGCCCGATTCGGCCAAGGCAAGTGGTGCTCTCGTCGTAGATGGCAAGGTGCCGATGCCAGTCATGGACCACGGCTAAGGCCCCGTCTTCTGGTGCAAGATTACTGTCGGCGGAAGCGGCGCACACACCAGTAACATCACCAGTTAAGAGCTACCGTCACGGACTTGTCTACGTCAAAGGATACCCGCCCACTGACAAGTCGTGGCGATACCTGAGCTAATATCGCCCCAAACTTTTGGCCTTTTTCTGGTACTCCCTTTGCTCCCTATAAGCGCCCATAGATAAGCGTGAGAAACTGAACATACTGCCGCCTCGTGTACACCTCGAGGTGCCGTGACTGTACTCTGGTACCACTAGTGCGGTTGTGCTCGTTGATCAACACAATTACTTGGACCCATCTTCATTCGTACTCCTTCCACTTTTCTCTTCTAGTCCCCTCTCAGGCTCTCCCAATGTCTACAACCAACCAAACACCAGGCCCTTCGCGATCGAACGATAACTTTACCGCCATATTTCAAGTTGCCTTGGCCGAGTATGAGACCGTCACAGGCAAATCATTACGCACCCATCCCCTTGCCACCCAGTTCGACAGCTGTCACAGCCCACAGGCCATCTTGAATGTACTTCGAACGCAAGCTCAGGCTTTCAGAAAATTTCGTAACAATGAAGAGAAATTGATGGGATGGCTGGATCCAGTAGTCCATATCCTATTTACATTTTCAGCAACACTCGGATCAGGAATCGGACTGGTAAGCGATCCTGTGCATTCTGCATTATGTTTCTCTGACATATGATCCTCAGAAATTCCCTCCTGCACAGACCATCTTTACTGCGATCAGCGTGCTTGTCGCGGTACACTTCTTCCCTAACTGCCTTGTTGCGCATGGATCTGATAATAAAATCTACAGGCAGCCAGGGATGTCGTCGCCGACCACAAAAAGGTCATCCAGCTCTTCGAACGGATTCATCTCTTCCTTCAACGTTTGAACAAATATGTTGGGACTCCACTTACGAGTGAATTCACAGAATTGCTTGGGAAGATTATGGCCCAGACGCTTTCTATCCTTGCACTTTTGACAAAGACGATGACTGAAGGGTGGATGAGTAAGTTGATTCATGATCCATATTCATTCTTGTCTGACTACGGATCAGAGAAATTCGGGAAGAAGCTGATTGGAAGGACGGATGTTGAAGATGGGCTTCTACGGTTGGACTCTCTTACGAAGGAGGAGAGCCTAATGGCGGTGGCTACGATTCTGGAGGTTGCAGATCGTGTGGATGGCAACGTGGAACAGGTCAAGGCCATCACTAAGACCACAGATGGCAGAGTACAGGAAATTGACTTCACTGTGAAAGCGGTCGAAGCACGTACGCAATGTTTTCTGTCTTCTTTCACACACATGTTGACTCTATTTCCCATTGCATCTTAAACAGGAATGGACGACCAACAGCGTTCGTTACTCCTATACGGTATCATCGTTGGTTGTCCACGTTGACACGCACCACAGGGAACCAGATGCAAAAGGAACTTCGAGCATGGCTCTCTCCTCCCGACTATTGTTTCAATCATAATAGTGCGCGTAAGATTCAGCATGATGGAACCGCAACATGGTTCATTCAAAGCAGCAAATTTCAAGATTGGAAGAACAATCCTTCTTTGTTGTGGATCAATGGCAATCGTGCGTTTCTCTTGCCTATTCTGCCTGATGGCGTGCTGATTCCTTCTCCCACACCACAGCTGGTGCCGGAAAGAGTGTCCTCTGGTAGGCGATACCATCACCTGGTTGCTGTAATAAGTGATTCATGTCGTCGATCAGCTCTGCCATAATTGAGGACATCAAGAAATCACAAGAAGGCACATCGGCCTTAGTCGCGTTCCATTATTTCAACTATAAGGACAAGGACAAGCGACATGTCCGTGGCTTGTTGAAATCCATTCTATTCCAGCTCAGTGGCGACTCTGATCGCTGCCTGGATATTCTTCATCGATTGTATAAATCGTGCCACGACGGTGCCGAACCACCCGGTGATCCCACTCTGGCTAACTGTCTCAAAACGATGGTCGGACTCCCGGGACAGTTTCCCATTTTCGTCGTCATGGACGCTTTGGATGAGTGTCCGAACAACACTGGGATGCCATCGGCCCGCGACGAGGTGTTGGACTTTGTTGAAGATCTTGTCGGGTCTGGCCATTCAAATCTGTACATATGTATTACCAGTCGACCTGAGCAAGACATACAGAGTGTCCTAAACCCTCTGACATCTGCATCGTGTCGTGTGGCCCTTCACAAGGAAAGCGGACAACGGAAGGATATTTATAACTTCGTGCGCTCTTTTGTCTACACAGACAGGGCTATGAGGAGGTGGAAGGAAGAGGACAAGGAACTCGTCATTAACACGCTCCCCAAACGAGCCAGCGGCATGTGAGATACCTCTGTGACAGTACACACCTATTATGGCTCACAGTTGTCGATAGGTTCCGCTGGGTATATTGCCAACTGGATGCTCTTCGTCGATGCTTTCCTTCAAGCATCCGGAAGACTCTGAGCGAATTACCAACGACGCTAGATGAGACGTACGAACGGACATTAGAAGGGATACCGAAACAGAAAAGGCAACATGCACACCGACTGTTTCAGTGCCTGGTCGCGGCTATTCGTCCACTTCGTGTTGAAGAACTCGGGGAGATATTTGCGATTGAGTTTGACCAAGGCACGACAACGAATCTGATGGAAGGCTGGCGGCCTGAAAATGCGGAAGACGCGATACTTTCTGCCTGTTCTACTTTGATCACTGTCATCGACAACGAGGGTCAAAAAGTCATTCAATTCTCTCATTTTTTGGTCAAAGAATTCTTGACTTCCGATCGCCTCCGCACGTCCGAGGCTGTAAACCTTCGCAACTACCACATTTCCCTTGATTCCGCCCACACTATTCTCGCAAGAGCATGCCTCACGGTGCTGCTACAGCTGGACGAAACAATTGACAGGAAGCGCCTCGCGACATTTCCTCTAGCGTTGTATGCTGCTGAACACTGGATAGCTCATGCCAAGAACGAGGATGTGTCACCACGAGTCCAAGACGCCATAGAACAGTTATTCAACCCGACTCGGCCATATCTTGCAGCATGGCTTTGGATATACGATGCAGAATGGGGTCAGCTTCGACCCGTTGACGAACTCGGTGATCGCCCGTCGCATCTCAAGGCATCTGCGTTGTACTATGCGGCATCATATGGACTTTGTGGGTCGGCCAAGTATCTCATCTCCACGCATGGTCAAGACGTCAATGCCAAGTGTGGTATGCACGGAAGTCCATTGCACGTGGCATCTCGGAACGGACATCTCGATGCTGTGTCTCTATTACTTGGTCATGGGGCCGACGTGAATCTAACAAACGCAAGCAAGCAAACTCCCCTATGCGCAGCATATGATGGTGAACATCTGAAGATCATGCAGCTTCTGCTTGAACGTGGAGCAGCTGCGGACGTGTATTATGATGAAGATGGATTTATAACCCAGGACGCATCGTACTTTGGACGCGCTGAGGTGATATGCTTGCTTCTACAGCACAATGCCGACGTAAATGCCATCGGCTTGGCAAACCGTACGCCACTGCACTGGGCATCAATGAGGGGGCAAGTGGACGTCGCGCAAATACTCCTGGAACACGGGGCTGACATCAATGCCGTATCTGACTACGGAACTCCTTTGTACTATGCATCGGATTATGGAAGACTCGGGGTCGTGCGGCTACTGCTCAAACACGGAGCGGACGTGCATATCGGGGCACCAGGTCGCGAGACTCCATTCCAGGCGGCTACAAGCGAAGGACACACTGGAATTGCGCAGCTGTTGTTGGAGCATGGAGCGGTTGAAGAATAAGGTGGCAGCGGCAAGCGCTAGCAATAGATTTACTTGTATCATACTTGTTTCTGTATCCTACACGTCGTCTGTGGTACATCCAATTTTGTTTTTTTCGGCTGTATTACAGTAGTAGTACGAAGTCCACTGCTGGGCAAGGGCGTGAGCATAGTACTCTCGACGATGAGTATGCCAGGGTTACTCATCCAACTTGAAGGCGTAATGGGAAACCAAAAAATGCAATCTTTGTAGTACACTCGTATCAATCACAAATTACACGTCTAGACTGTGCGTCTGGCGTCTCTGGAGATCGAGTGCAAAGAGAAGTTGAATCACGGTATCTACCTACCCCTCCCCCCTCTCGTCATAGGGAGCACCGTAGATTTCAACCTCTGTGGTAGGGATACTTGAACCTGTCATGCCAGTCCGTCGTACGATAGGAATAGGACAACAAACTTCCACGACGCGCGACTTAAAACGTGTTTTCCCATTGACCGTTGGGAAAGTCACCAAAGGAAAGCCTCGCACAACAGTCTCTGTTTCCCTCTTGTAGAAAAGCCATGCGTCCGAGTCGCGCTGGTCACGGTGCCGTTGAGTCGTGTTAGAGTTCGCACCGTCGCCGCAAAGTCAAAGTAAGTTCAATGTTTTTTGTTCTTTTCGAAAGCCCGAGTCTAGAAGCGAGCCCGAGGCTTTCCCAGATCGAAGGAGATGGAGTGACGGAATGCCTGCAGTGACTTGGGCCCTGTACAGCAACGGGATTCTGACTTGGGACTCGAACTCGAAACCCCAACACGTGACTGCGGGGTTTTCCGGGAGTAACGAGAGTGACAAGCGTGATGTATGTGATATGACACAATATGAGTTATATGAGTTTTTTTATTTTATTTTTGGTTGTGATTTGCATCAATTTCTTGCTCATTTCTTTACCAATCATCATGAAAAATTGTATATGGTGCCCTTGACCTCTTTTTAATGCAATCCATATGTCTTTTGTGAGAAAAAATTATTGTGTGTTGAAATATGAGGAAACACAGTTACAAATGCAGTAAACAGATGATGACATAACCGAAAAAAAAAACTCGTATTATTCATATTGTGTCATATCACATACATCATGCTTGTCACTCTCATTACTCCCGGAAAACCCCGCAGTCATGTGTTGGGGTTTCAAGTTCGAGTCCCAAGTCAGAATCCCGTTGCTGTACAGGGCCTTGGGATTGCCAGCATAATTTCAAGCTTAGCTAGGAGTAAAAGACGGTCATGGTACTGGTCAGGTCTCTCAGGGCGCGACGGCCTGAATCACACAATGACAACACGTGACAACTCACTGTGCACTCCTCATCGCTGCAAAAAAAAAATCGAAACAGGGCTACGCATTCTCTTTTGATCATTACAGCACAAGCCGGAAAAAGGAAAAAGAAACAGAAAAAGCATTATGAAAAGTGAGGACCATCTGAGAGAATGCTAGTATGTTCTGAACAGATTCGGGTCATGGTTACTGTATCGACGTATTGTTAGATAAGAAAGAGGGAAAAGAGAAGGGGACCTCATTGCGATCAAGGGGCTGCCAGAAAAAAAAAAAAACACTGCGGGTCGGTTCCTTTGGAACTGGCCTTTTGGTGTGAACTAACTAAGTACGTAATCAGTAATAATACTATATCGGGTAATATCTGATTAGATAAGGCGGAGGTTTTCATTGATCCTGGTCACATGGCCGTGGAGCATTACATCACCATTGTAATATTGCATTTCTGCATTTCTGCAAGAACTTCAGCAATGAGATGGCATAGCAAACTTGCCCAGATAGAATCATTGCATCCCCGTTTCTGGCACTGTGTCAAGCATGCATCACCCAGTTGAGCATTGTCTTAGGCCTTAGCATGGACCACAGTGCAATGCAGGCCATGATCGATAGGGACAGCAGTGCAATGGCAACTAAATAACCAGCACCGATAGCTGCAGCATTGTAAGGAGCGCACGCGCTGTAGCCTCATAGACGAGCTCTCACGGCCTCAAAACCCCCGTACCCTCTGAGCCCGAGCCTGAGCTTCACGCCGCGACTCGTCTCTCGCGCCTCGTCTGACCACTTCGTGCTGTGCCTGTCTTGTACCAACTACCTCTCGTCTCGCCTCGTCTCACCTTCATCTCACCATCTTCTGTCTCCATCCGCCTCACTGCCACCACGATCTGCATCGCGCCGCCTCGCCTGTCGAATCCCAAACCTGGCCGTCGCTAGCACGTTTCACGCCATCGATCCTCCCTTCCCAATTCGTGCAACCGATGCACCGCCTCTCGACGACCACCTCCCCGTCCACGCCATCGCCAGCGATCGACCAGCCACTCACTCTCGTCGTGCCCATGCCCCGAGCGGCCTTTCCCTTTGCATCGCGCCGCCGCGCTGGACCTCCTCAAACTCGTACTTACCTTCCCTTTCCTCCATCTCCTTTCTTCCCTTTCCATCTTAGACTCGGAATGTAACCAGCCTGGGGTCTAGCCCCTGTTAGTAAGTGGGAACCGGCCCTTCTGTACTGATAAGTAGTAGCTCTGTGATTGGTCGTTATTGTTCGTATCTGTACCTCATGGCTGTGTACTGTACCAGGTGATAGTTGGTTGTACATTCCGTGATGTTCCAGTAGTTTCTGTAGCACCTGACCAGCCTATCTGGGAAGGTGGCTCCCGCGCCTTGGAATGTATATAAGGCAGGCAGCTTGCGCCTTAGACAGGCCAAGTTGATTCTCCTGTCTCTCTTCTGGACTATTTCCTAGTCTGATCTCTAAGGGGTTCTAGGGCGTACTCTAGAGCGGTAACCCTTGACTCTATAAGCCTTCTAAGTCGCTTCGGAGACTTAGCTCAACACCCTATCAATACACAGGGTGACTCTATCATAACAATCCAGCACACGTTACAGTGCTACAAGATGCGGCGGTGACATTAGAATCAACTTTCTTATTCACCCTGGCGAGCTCAAAGATAGGACGAGTGCCTGGACCGGAGACCAAGAGGGCCACTCACATAAATCCAGACTCGGCCCTCAAAGGAAAGCCCAATACACGGGTATTCGAACATCACCCACAAGCAGGGCCAGCTTATCTCATCTTCTGTGATAACGAAGAGGGGACGATAAACAAACAAACAAAGAAGGTCATCCTCTACAACGACCAGTGGTACTATACAGAGTGGGACACCAACGCCCACACTTTCCAATTAGGAGCATTCGCAACAGAAGTAGAAGCCTTTAATGCAGAGGAAGCTGCATACCCCGAAGATCTGACGAACGCAGCAATCAGGGCACAACCCATCCCCACGGAACTCAAGGCCAAAGGGAAAGCAATGGCGACGAGGACAATGACAGAGGAACAACTTGACACGGTATCATTCAGGGTCCCATCACAAGGGAGCAGCAATATCGATACACAACTGAATAGAGCATTTGGAAGAGACATGCGAGGAGGAGACCCAGACCCAAACGGTGGAGGAGGACCACCAGAAGGAGACCCGGGCGGATTTCCTCCCGCGGTGCCACAAATCCCAAACCAACAGCCCGTTCACGTAGGAGGAGATGTCAAAGCCATGGGAAGCCTCCCACAACCCTTCACCGGTGATAGAGAAAGAGCTGAAGACTTCATAGAAGAAGTACAGGCATATCTTCGCCTCAACAATGACGTCGCTGGGTATAACTCCCCCTACAAGAAAGTCGCATTTACTGTTACTCTCCTCAAAGGACCCACTGTTGCAGAATGGGCAAGGATGGTTGGACAATGGCTAGATAGCCTCACCATGCCACAAGACAACATTGAAGAACTATGGACCCGATTCCTCCAAATATTCCGACAACGATTCATTGACACGACAAAGGAGGAAAAAGCCCGCCAGAAACTGGAAAAACTCAAATACCAGCCACCCCTCATTGACGAGCACATCACCACCTTCCGCGAACTAGTTGATAAAGCAGGGTACTCGCTAGCGCATTCGGAAACAGCATACAAGTTCCTCTCCACATTCAAAAAGACACCATGGATCCTGCGTAAAATCATGGATCCGGAGATGCCCAAAGGATATCCCGCCGCAGAAGCAAAGGCAAAGAGAGTTGTCAAGTCCGCACAAGTAACAGACAACTTGCTCAAGGACCTCCTTAATAAACGTCCAGGACCTGCCATGGGCCTGCCGCGCAACCCTGGGCCCAGATACATCCCAGTGTCGCTCAGCCAACATCCGCGAGGTGGATGGCCTCCCTCGTTCAATAATTGGAGGGCACCACGAGCAAATCCGAACATAACCAGTACCACAGCACCTCCTTGGATGAACAACCAAGCGGTACCAATGGACCTGAGTCGTGGCAGAGCTCCCAGCAACTGGAGAGGCCAAGGCTGAGGGGGATTTGGAGGAAACACCGCCCAAACCCAATGGAACTCTAATACGAATAATGCCTGCTTCCAATGCGGACAGGAAGGACACTATGCAAGGAACTGTCCCACTAGGCAAAATCGACGGAACCCAGGATCCTACGCCAATCTTATCGACTTCGATCCTGCAAACGAAGAACAGACAGAACAAACGGAAGCCGACCCAACTGTATCGCACGTAGCTCGTATCCGCGCAGAGCTGGGAAGTCTTACCACTGAAGAGCAGGATGCGATGATCAAAGAGATGGAAACAGCTGAGGGTTTTCAATTCGCCTGATCAGGTCGGCACTGATTAGGGCAAGAAGTAGCACAGATGGACCTGTATATATGTCAGCCAGAAAGTCAATGACAGTACGAATGTTTGTCCAATCAAGTGCGAAAAGAGCCGAGGTCGTAGCCCTAGTAGATTCTGGCACGACGGAGAACTTCATGAATCTACAATACGCAAAATGGGCACAGTTACCTATCAAACAGCTGGAGACACCCCGACCACTATACAACGTCGATGGAACCGAAAACAAAAGTGGCACGTTACGGTACTATACGGACCTGGAACTCCAAACTGGAACTCAGCAAACCACAATGAGGTTCTTCCTCACTGACCTAGGGGAACACAGAGCAATACTGGGATACCCCTGGTTTTCGGCAACCCAACCCAAGATCGACTGGAGGCAAGGGTGGATCGACTTCTCACAACTACCAATTGTTGCCCGAGCACCTAACGAGAAAAAGGCCCGATACGTACCACGCCAACGGAACATTCCTCGACCGATCAGACCACAGCGACAATGGCACAACGGAGACCGATATTTCCTAGGACGGGTCACCTTCCACCCCGAGAACCCGATTACAGACGATCTATCCTCCATACCCGCTAAATACCGCAGACACGGGAAGGTATTCAGTGAACAAGCATCACAAAGACTCCCATCCCATACCGTTTGGGATCATGCCATCGAACTACTACCCGACGCACCTGCAACACTGCCCGGACGTCTCCTGCCACTGACTCAAGAAGAAATCATAGAGACCACCCGGTTCGTAGGGGAACACCTCAAGCGACAAACCATCAAACCCTCCGACTCCCCATACTGTGCCAACTTCTTCTACGTCAAAAAGAAAGATGGAAAACTTCGCCCAGTACAGGATTATCGACCCCTCAATAAATATACCAAGAGAGATCGAACAGTGGCACCCCTCATCTCACAAACCATAGACCGACTGGCTGGCTGTACCCTATTTACCAAATTCGACGTACGATGGGGCTATAACAACATTCGAATCCGAGAAGGAGACGAATGGAAGGCAGCCTTCCTGACCCCCGAGGGACTTTTCGAACCCACTGTAATGTTCTTTGGCCTCACAAACTCCCCAGCGACGTTCCAAAGAATGATGAACACCATCTTCCGCCCAGAAATCGCCCAACAATGGCTGTCCATGTACATGGACGACATCCTTATCCACACGAAAAAGGAAGAAGGGGAAACGGATGAGGAACATCGAAGACGCCATCAACAAAAGGTCCACCAGATCCTTGAACGACTGGAGGAACATGATCTATACTTGAAACCAGAAAAATGCGTCTTTGAACAGCCAGAAGTTGAATACCTAGGAGTAATCATAGGACAGGGTACCATAAAAATGGACCCGAAGAAACTCAAAGGTGTAGCAGATTACAAGCCACCAACAACACCAACAGAAGTCTGCCAATTTCTGGGATTTACAGGCTACTATCGCTACTTCATCCCCAATTACTCAAAAATTGCACGACCCCTTCTCGACCTGACGAAGAAAGCCACACCATGGCACTAGGAAGACAGGCAGATACGAGCTTTCGAAGAACTGAAGACAAGGATGTGCGCTTCCCCAGTGCTCATGCAACCCAACTGGGTGAAACCTTTCGTGCTCCAAGTTGATGCCTCTGCATATGGCGTGGGCGCCATACTCTCGCAAGAAGGTGATCACACCACACCATCCCTGGACAAACGACGCAAACCAATTCTTCACCCTATCGCATACTACTCAGCAACCTTCACTCCGACCGAACGAAACTACGACATCTATGATCGTGAACTCCTCGCCATCATCAAAGCCCTACAACACTGGAGACCTTACCTAGGATGGATGCAACACCCCTTCCTAATACGCACCAATCACGCCAACCTCCAATATTGGAAATTGGCACGTAACCTAAACCGTAGACAAGCCAGATGGCAAGCAGAACTCCAACTATACGACTATGAAATAGAACACATCCCAGGGAAAACCAACACAGCAGCAGATGCACTATCCCGACCCCCAGGAATGGATAAGGGAGACGACGACAACCAAAACCTGGTCATGATTCCACCACACAGATGCCGCACCACTAGTACACAAAGAACAATAACGTTGCCCATCCCGGAAAACGCTGAGAGCCTGAAGAGGTCACTGATGTTGCTCTATCACGACCACCCAGGAGCAGAACACCCAGGGAGAGACGAAACGTTACGGCTAACGCAACAGCACTACTCTTGGACAGGCATGAAGGAGTGGATAGCGAACTATGTAAAAGGATGCGCCACCTGTCAACAAAGCAAACCACAAACTCACCGACAAAAGACACCCCTCTATCGTATAGGAACTGAACCAGACGCCAAACCATTCCAACAGATAGCCATGGATCTCATAACTGGACTGCCACCATACAAGGGAAAAGACGCAATACTCACTATCGTGGACCATGGATGCTCGAGGGCAGCCGTCTTCCTTCCCTGTTCCACCTCCATCACGGGACCAGGGATAGCCCAGCTATATATGGAACATGTGTACCGATGGTTTGGACTACTGACAAAAGTCATTAGCGACCGGGACCCACGATTCACATCCCACTTCAGCAAAGCACTAGCCAAAGGGCTGGGAATCCAGCAAAATATATCCACTGCCTTTCACCCACAGACAGACGGGCTCACTGAACGCAAGAACCAATGGATCGAAGGATATCTTCGCCTTGTCACGATGGCGCACCCCGAACACTGGAGCGAATGGCTACCGCTAGCTACGGCGGTCCACAATAACAGGAAAAACGCCACCACTGGTTTATCGCCCAATCAAATCCTTTTGGGACATGAGGCTATACTGATCCCAGCCCTCCTTACGCCTTCCAACAATATCACGGCAGAAGAAAGACTCTGTCGCCTAAAGGAGTATCGAGCAACGGCCATCACCAGCCTCATGGAAGTCGCAACAAAGCCTGGACCACCCCCGTCACAATATCACAAGGGAGATAAGGTCTGGCTCGAGGCAAGACACTTACGGCTGCAACACCAGGCGACCAAATTAAACCCAAAACGATACGGGCCATTTGTCATAGAACAGGAGATATCACCGGTAGCCTACAAACTCCGGATCCCCATGACGTGGCACATCCACAACGTGTTTCATGCATCCCTCCTATCGCCCTATCATGAGACAACCGCCCACGGACCCAACTTTACCCGACCACCACCTGACCTTATCGACGGAGAAGAGGAATACGAAGTGGAGCAGATAAGAAGCCACCGACGTCACGGACGATCCAGAATGCTCCAATATCTCGTAAAATGGAAGGGATACCCCGAGAGTGACAACACGTGGGAACCCGCTGACCAAGTC
Organism: Russula virescens; assembly: GCA_003316435.1. Taxonomy (NCBI): domain Eukaryota; kingdom Fungi; phylum Basidiomycota; class Agaricomycetes; order Russulales; family Russulaceae; genus Russula; species Russula virescens. The sequence continues at coordinate 11,780 of QFEY01000888.1, read as the reverse complement.
CACGCACCCCTCCTCATAAAACAATACCACCAAAAGTGCCCAAGAGAAGAGATAAAAGCCATTGGTGCTCGCCAGTTCAAGGGCATCCGCACCCCAAATAACATCCCACTCCCATTCCAACGCTGGCCTCATCCTCTACCGATCCGAGCGCTTTCACTTCCATCCACTACAAACCACCGACTGAGTCCGACTGGTTCTCTGTGGCAGACCCCGAATTCCTTGCCCCGCGATGCCCCAACACCCCAGAAACCCGCTGCAAAAAGGAAGAGGCAGCTCACAAAAAGATTCATTGGTACGACTGTACGCTTTTTGTCTGTCCCATCCACGACTCCTTCCTGTGAACCAAACCCCAGAAAAAGCGTAAGGTCAACGCCAACGCCATCTCCCACGCAACCCTCCACTTCACTGCTTGCGACCACATCTTCTGTCCCATCCACGACAAAATCTGAGCCATGTCGTCCAACGCATCCAACGACGGCTCCAACCATATGGTCATCGAGTCCAGCCAGTCCCCTGCACCCCTCCCCATCCGTCTCTGTGCCAGCTCCAGCGCCAACCCTATCGACCTCGAGATCGAAGACCTGGCTGTGCCGACCATTCACTCCCTCATCTCAGACGCCGGCGACCGGATTGATCTGCAGACCCTCGCTGCCTCCCGACTCTCACCCAACACCGCACTTGCGGCCCTCCAGGGCAACGAGTGGAACGAAGAACGGACCATTGCCATCATGGCAGGACTGGTCAACACCCTCAATGCCCGCAACGCCCAACACAAGGATCGGGTCGAGGTCCTGGAAGCCAGCATCAAGTCGTGCAACGCCCAGCTGGAGCACTACCGGGACATCTATGACATGTGTCCCGACGGGTATGAAGCCGCTGACGATAGGGTCCCCCAGATACAGGTGCCCATTGGCTTGGGGTTCTACCGCCCGGCCAAATGGGTCAAGCAGCTCGACAATGGCCGCGTGGCCATGTTCCACGATGGGCAAGGACCAGCCGACACCCCTTTCATCGCTGACATATACGCCCCCTCCGACTACCCAAATGACGAAGACACCGAGCTCGAACCCCTCGAGCCCTGGTTCTGCCACGTACTGGCGGGCAGCGGCAGCACGTACCAAGTCCTACTTACAGAGGTGGAGAAGCAGTGGGAATGGGGGTACAAGGCAGAGGTGGAGAGGTATCGCCGACTCGACGGGGAGTGCCGCGAGATGCTCGACCGCATCGAGCTCCTGCATTGCGACCTCGAGGCATGCACCGAGAAGAAGCGACTCTGCGAGGGCCGCTTGGTGGCAAGCTGTATCCAGGACAAGGTCAGTGTCCTCCGAAACCGATTTCAGCCCTATCCAGGCAGCAGAGTTGAGTTTCGCTCCGCCTGGAAAACTACTAAGAAGCCTTATACAAAGGGTAAGGGACGTGCCCTCAGCGAGGACGTCTGAGGTCTAGGAGGAGCGTGGTGTAACCGGCCTGGGGTCTAGCCCCTGTTAGTAAGTGGGAACCGGCCCTTCTGTACTGATAAGTAGTAGCTCTGTGATTGGTCGTTATTGTTCGTATCTGTACCTCATGGCTGTGTACTGTACCAGGTGATAGTTGGTTGTACATTCCGTGATGTTCCAGTAGTTTCTGTAGCACCTGACCAGCCTATCTGGGAAGGTGGCTCCCGCGCCTTGGAATGTATATAAGGCAGGCAGCTTGCACCTTAGACAGGCCAAGTTGATTCTCCTGTCTCTCTTCTGGACTATTTCCTAGTCTGATCTCTAAGGGGTTCTAGGACGTACTCTAGAGCGGTAACCCTTGACTCTATAAGCCTTCTAAGTCGCTTCGGAGACTTAGCTCAACACCCTATCAATACACAGGGTGACTCTATCATAACAATCCAGCACGCGTTACAGTGCTACAAGACGCGGCGGTGACACGGAACCCTCTACGTACCGGACTCTTTCTCCCCTTACCTTAGACCGCGCCCTCTGTCTCAACCCTAGATACCATAGATTTATTTTCCCTTCCATTTACTTCAATTTTCTCTGAATTACGACATTGGGCAGATTGTCACCGATGTAACTGGTCTCACGCATGTAGGCGCACTTCTATTCTCGCCCCACCGCATTTGGACTTAGTAGCACGACTCGTCATGTAAGTACTATAAATGCTCGCGATATAAAAACGGGGACACGTCCATCAAGGACAGGAGCACTGAGCACATTCACGCCGTAGTGTGGCCCCATTTCTCCTCTTCTCTCTGCCTGACTGTGTGAACCTCCCTGGGATTTAGGACGAGCTCAAGTGCCATCATCCCTTGTGTCGATTCTCACACCTTCGGAGCCCTTCTCCTTCGCGTTTCACTCATAGTTTCCTTAGCGTAGTAGTATCGCCGGCGTCACGTGATCCGGCTCGACTTGTGTTTTCCCCGCCCGGATTAGCTTTTGACGTGTCGCGTCCCGGATCTCTTGATCCTTATCTCAGATCTTCGGATCTCGGACCTCCCTTCTTCCTTCCTTTCCGAACTCACATCTGCGTGGCTTCCCCAGGATCCGCGCTACAGCATCATCAACGGTGGCAGTGACGATGGCAACCTCAGGGTGACCTACATGGTGGCCTGCAGCACTTGCAAAGTACAGAACCGACTGCAGCATCACAACATCGAGGACAACAGCATCAGCGATGAAAATAGCCCTGACATGCCCTGCTTTGACAATTGACACCGCCACCTCCGTTTCTGACTCTTCTGCTGCCAAGTCCTTTGTCACCACCATCCTCTTCCTGTGGACAACACACACTGCCACCGTGTCTGGCAACAACACCTTGCCACCTCCAACGACTATTGGCATTGTCTCCCCCACCTGCCTCACAGTTTAGTGAGGTACACCACAGCTACAGCGACAGAAATATGCCATTTCTTTTAGCAAGTCTCTAACTTGCCTACTTACAAAGCACAAAACATCGAATTCAAGACGTCTCCCCCAGTGAAAACAACCCAAATCGACACCTTCAAGTTTTTGACAGTTGGACCTACATGCATGCAGGCAACGCATTGCCTCGCGCACCTAGCCTTGCATTCGCATCGGATCCTCTCGTTTTCCCCTTGCGCTCGCTATCTCCTTCTGCTTGATAAAATTTAGCTGATTTCTTTTCATTCTTTGCTTACAGTTTATGATGTCGGACGGTTTGTCGCCAATGTAACTGGTTCATGTGCTCTCGCGTTTTTCCCTTTTCTCTTCCTTTCCTTTATCTTCATTCTACAGGCTTAGTGGCTCAGCCTCACATGTATATACAATTTAGAGAATCGAACAAATAGAATGCAACGTCCTCAAGGGATACCAACAAATAATGCACTGTGCATTCCCCATTTCCCCCCCACACTCTGCGAGATCTGCACTGCGCAGCTGTGCAGAACCTTTGGCCCACACACCTGCCTTCTCATTCTTCTACAACCTTTCTCTCAAACTCACTATGCGTGGTCCCCTTTGGATCATCGCTACGATGCTATAGTGCCCATCTCCTCTCCTTAATATACATCCTTCCTCACCGAATCCACATGTTGCTCCTCTTAGGATCCCAGATACAGTAAGTATGGCACAGATAAGTGAAAGAGAGGGTCTCGTTGACTCAAATTTCCATTTTAAAAAAATGTCAATTTTTTTCGAACCGAGATCCCAGGCCGGACTAACTATCTACCCCCCGGTCACGGAATCGCGGTCCGGCAGCCCCTTGATCGCGATTACCCTTTCGCCCTACTAATTACTCACATCCAACAATTTCAAGACGTATAATGTGTATATATTGTTACGCCTTTCTCCAAACCAACCAAAAATACGAAGAACAAAGAAAAGAACTCAACCGAATATCTGTAAGCTAACAAATCTTTTCTTTTTATTTCATACACAAGGGTGGAAGCACCCGCAGCATCAGAACCGAAAAAACAAAGGCGCAACTAAAAGCTTTTTGGAAGGGATGGAGGCCAAGGGATGGTTACTACACACTATATGATGGAAACGTGGAAAAGAAAAGAGGGAGAGGATTGCAATCTGGATCAGGAATCATGAGAATAGTATCAGCGAGTCAGAATCTGGGGTCATTATCGAGAAGACTTGGGACTGGAGAATGCAGGTAGGTAGGAAGGGCAAAACGAGCCCAGGGAGAGTCGACGACGAGTATTTGGACGATCAAAAAAGTGTTTCGAAAAAAAAACTTATCTGAAGATGGGTTTTTTTTTGACAGAAACCTTTGAAGATCCGAGCGCAGGAATGGCGAGGGGCAAGATAAGAATGGCAAAAGACACCAAAGAGTGAGTCCGCATCGCTCTGAAAGAAACGACAACAAGAAGCCCGGAAAAACTGTTCACATGGGTGGAAGTTTCAAGCGTTCATTCGCTTGTCTACTACGCAGCCGATGGAATCGTGATCAAGCCCGACGTGGATACGCCCTAAGAGTAAAGAATTGGTGAATGACGTTCGTGGAGCAAGGGAGGTGAAGCCCTCACCTGAGTGCGACACGCGGGGCAATTATTGCGGCCCGTCTCGAGCCAACGGTCCACGCAATCCCTGTGGAACACATGCCTACATGACAGCAACCTCGAATCCTCCTCAGCTTTATAATCCTCCAGACAGATGAGGCACTACATTCCATCCAATTTACGCTCAGCATCCCACTATCGGAACAGAAAAACAGAGAGAAGTACGCACTCGATCGACGCACATCGGCGTGACACGCCCGGCCTTCTCGTACTCAGCGAGCACGTTCATACGTACCACCTCGAGGCCAGAATTATCAATGTCCTCCTTTGACGCTGTCTGCGGCTTCGCCTGCCCGAGTAACTCCGCGAGCTCCTCGAACGAGTCAAGAGGGTCCGTGCCGGTCACGAGCTGGTGATTCGGCGGGTAATATCCTGACAAATAAAGTTCCACAACGTAAGGCAAAGTGGTCAGTTGAATAGGTGCCTCACCGCCAATAACGTAAATGAAGAAGGTCGTGGAACCATGCCCATCATCGCCCCCGCGTGTAGGCCCTTCAGTACTGCTCGAACCAGAGCCCTCGCGGCGTGTTGAACCCGAACCCGAACTTGCGCCGTTCGCTGGCTGTAGTCCGCGGAAGGCATCAGCCGCACGTGACGACCATCGGTGCTCACGATTCCGGGGTGAGTCTCGCACCTCGCCAAGAATATCGTCCTGTTGTGCCTGATCGCTTTCCTGGACTGCATCCTCCTGCTGTCGTTGTACTGGTGGTGCTGGTGTTGCTGGTGGCGGTGGAGGTGGAGGTTGCTCGTCGCGCCCGTCTGTATGTCTGTGCCCGTAACCATGTACGGACTGAAGCCCCACAATGATGACGGGAACGACCGTGTTCCCGTCCTGCCCGTTCGTTTGCGTCGTATCCGCAGCGGGAGTTGTCGACTCACGCTCACCTGACGGTGCACCCAATTCGGTAGACGCAGGTGGTACTGGAGCAGGAGGTGGTGGTAAGGGTGACGCTTGTGACAAGCCTGGGGTCGGTGTCCCATGTGGGACAACCATGGGCGGGAACCGATACATACACCACTAGTTGATACCCCCACCAGGCCTGCGCTCTGATCCCGCAGCGGTGCGCCGTGTTGGTGCTTGTGGCGCAGAGGGTGGCTGGGATGGCTGTTGAGAAGGAACGGGTGTCAAATCCGATACGGTCTCCCCTTCAAGTTGACGATCATCCCCAATTTCGGGTACATTGTCAACAGGTTGACGATCAGGAAGGAGATCGTCGTCATCGGGTGGGAGCGCCGGAAGATTTCCCCAAAGTCGACGTCCTCATCTGCTTGGCGTTCGTTTTCTGATAAAGGTGCTTCCTGCGGGTATATCAGAGGCGGAGTGTCCACACCAACTGGCTCGACTTCTTGTCCCTGTTCGGGCTCAGCCTCGCCTATAGGCTGACCGTCTTCCAACGTCCTTCTTAAATCAACCTGTAGGTCGATCAAGAACCTTTCAAAGCTATCTTCGGGTGGGGGTGATAGCTCTCGCTGTTGACTCTGCTGCCGTCTCTGCTGGCCATCACCCAGGTTCACTTCTATCGCAGGAGATGATGGACCACCAGATCTAGATCCCGATCCGGAACTATCGTCGAGCCCCATGCCCATCTGGAAGGCTCGCGCCATATCCGCGAGGAGCTGCGTGCACGGGTCGACCGGTGTAACCGGACTTGCACTGGGAGCAGGCTCGGGGTCGAGAGGTGGAGGAGATACTGCGGCTGGGGACACAGGAGTAATCGTGGGAGAGGAGGGACGAAAGCCGAGGCGATCACGCAAGCGGGCCCACGCGTTGCGCATGCGATCGCGAGAAGCGAGACCTGCAGTGGGTGTGGGGGAAAGTGGGCGGGTTTGACCCTGGCTCTGGGCTTGGCTTTGGTTCTGACTTTGGCTCTGGCTCGGGGCCTGGGTCTGCTCAGATATGGGAGAAGGCATAGCCTGCTGAGATCCTTGAATGCCCGGAGAGTTCGGTAGGCCAAGACCAGAATTCAAAAGAGGTTCAGAAGAACCGGAAACAAGCGAGGCGGCAGTCGCGGCGGTGGCGACGCTTAAGAACGATACCGTGCTTCTTATTAGCTAAAATGACAGCATAAACGATGAAAGGGCACGCACCTCAGGAGGGTTCCAAGTACTTCGATGCTAGTTGGGGAGAGGGATAATGGGCGAGATGCGGGGGACGGGAGGCTCTTCCTGTGTAGGCTTTCCTGCGACGTATCAGTGGTGGGGCTCGACTCTTCCTGGTTCTCGCTCTCTGAAAGAGCACTATTTTCGGATGGTTGGGACTCAGGGGCGGCGTAAGAGGAGCGACGCGAGCGCATGGGTCGAGCCAGGATCTCAGACAACCTCCGTCGTGAGGCTGGCTCTCCCGGCGGTGGAACCGAGGAGGCTCAGCGAGGCATTGCCTCGCTGTGTTCTGATGTCCCTGGCTGGGAAACATCGGATGTGTGCACGACGCCCTGGACGACGAGGGTGCCTGCAGCTGGGAAGTTGCGCCTCGCTTCTGGGACCGGTGGTGGTGGCGGTTGGGATGGGTCGGGTGGAGTAGCTGGCCTCTCCATGACGTTGAATACATCTGAATTGTCACGGTTACGGCATGGTGTATCGTCCTGTGTAATGGGGGCAGATGGTAAAGGAGCAGGGTCGTGGTTGAGGGCAAGGGGATCATCACGTGGTGGAGGGGAAGAAGATGGGGTAGGCGGCGATGCGGAAGAGGAAGGAGAGAATTCAGTGGCAGTGCTCTGGAGGAGCATAGAGTTAGTTTGGGATACGTTGACGGCCGAAGAACCGGAGGAGGAAGAGGAAGTTCCGACCAGAGCGGTACTTGGCAGGTCATTCGCACTCGCAAACAGATCGTCATTGTCGTCTTTTGCCTTGCCCTTTTGGTCCGTCATTGTTGCCCCACTCGATAGTGGTGCGGTTGGATCCAATACCATGCGTGTTCGTGATGGACCACCGAGTTGGAGTGATTCGTCCAGCTCGGGGTGCTCGTGGAGCGTCGTTGTCGTCATCCTTGCCGGCTCACTCATCTTTCGGCGGCGACGGTCAAAATTCCAGCGCTTATGGGCGTTGGAAGTGCCATTAATATCTATTCCACTGGGGGGGGTGGCGTTGGGGGCCCAGGCAGTTGCGGAGGGGGGAGCGCAGGCTGCCGAGGAAGGACTTTCGCCTGCTGCGCTTTGTTGGAGGGATTTGATGATGGGATAGATTGGAGTTGTGATGGGAAGGATGGGGGTGGAGTCTGGGGATGGATCGGAGGGAGAGAGGGAAGAATCGTCGGCAATGCGGGTTGTAGAAGATTGGAGAGAAGAGAGGGTTGGAGTTAAGGAAACAGGATTGTCGGGACGATGACGGGAGGGGAGAGAAGATTGAAAGTGTGTGAGACAGAGCGCACAGTGCGTTGTGGGTGTAAAAAGATACCGTGAGGTAGAGGAAGGAAGTGAAGCAGGTTACAACGGCCAATTGTGTAGATTCTGGTAGCAATGTGTGCAGTACTTATCAGCAAAGGTTTAACACAACGGGCATGACGGCTAGCGGGCCGTAGACTCCGTTGCCATTAACCGCCTGTTCCACAGTTTCCGCCTTTCTCTTCTTCCGACTTTACTCGTCCTCAACTGCATACAGTACCTTGTACATGCAATATTTTTACGCCTTTCTCCAAACCAACCACACGTAGTTAGAAAAAATAAAAGAACAACCAAATATCTCCAAGGTTACAAAACTATAGGTTGGAAATGTGTCAACGTACAAACAAAAAGAACGACACAATACACCTGACAGTGTCAGCTTCGCTCTGAAAATTCGAGAACATGATGATCGGGACTGAAAGGGTGTTTTCATGTTGTGTTCTCATTCACGGGTCTACTACACAACTTAAGGATAGCTATCGGACATATGGTAGATGACCCTTGATAGCCTGAGTAATTAGTCTTTTTCTTGTGCTTCTTCACTCCCTATAAGCGCCTAGATAGTAAGCAAGCGTGAGAAATATACAGCCGCCTGTGTATGATACTCCTCGAGGTCACGGTATCATATATATCATACCGCGACTGTATTCCGGTGCCACTACTGTAGTAGCGCGGTTGTGCTCCTTGGTCGACCCAATTACTTGGACGCATCTTCACTCGTAATCCTTCCACTTTTCTTTCCTAGTGCTCTCTCAATGTCTACAACCAACCAAATAGCAGGCCCTTCGCGATTCGACGATAACTTTACCGCCATATTTCAACTTGCCGAGACCGAGTATGAGACCGTCACAGGCAGATCCCTACGCACCCATCCCTTTGCCTCGGAGTTTGACAACTGTCAAAGCCCCCAGGCCATCTCGACTGTACTTCAAACGCAAGCCCAGGCTTTCAGCAAATTTCGTGACAATAATCAGAAATTGATGGGATTGCTAGATCCGATAGTCCATACCCTATTTACCTTTTCAGCAACAATCGGAGCAGGAATCGGACTAGTAAGCAATCTTTTACATTCTACATCATTGTTCTCTGACAGCTGGTCCTCAGAAATTCCCTCCTGCACAGACCATTTTTACTGCGATCGGCGTGCTTGTCGCGGTACACTTCTTCCCTAACTCCCTCGTCGCGCATACGTCTAATATTCAAATCTACAGGCAGCAAGGGATGTTGTTGCAGACCAAAACAAAGTCATTCGACTATTCGAGCACATTCATCTGTTCCTTCAACGTTTGAGCAGCTATATTGGGACGCCACTCACTCCAGAATTCACGGAATTGCTTGGGAAGATTATGGCACAGACGTTTTCCATTCTCGCGCTTTCGACAAAAACGATGACCAGGCGACGGATAAGTGAGTTATTCCACGGTCGATTCTCCTTCTTGGTTGACATTGGCTCAGAGAAGTTCTTGAAGAAGATTATAGGGGAGACAAATGTCGATGATGCGCTTCTACGGCTCGACTCGCTTACGAAGGAGGAAAATCTAATGGCGGTGGCGAAAGTATTTGAGGTTGCACATCGTGTCGATGGCAAAGTACAGGAAATTGACCACAATGTGAAAGTGGTCGAAGCACGTACGCAATGTTTTCCATCTCCCTTCGCCCGTGTGCTGACCCTATTCGTTGCATCTCGAAACAGGAATGGATGACCAACAATGTTCGTTACACCTCGGCGGTACCACCGTTGGCTGTTCATGCTGATACGCTCCACAGGGAACCAGATGCAAGAGAAACTTCGAGCATGGCTCTCCCCACCCGATTCTTCGATCAATCATAATACTGCCCATGATACTCAGCATGATGGGACCGCAACTTGGTTCATTCAAAGCAGCAAATTTCGAGAGTGGAAGAACAATGGCTCTTTGTTGTGGGTCAATGGCAACCGTACGCTTCTCTCGCCCATACTACCTCATGTCACGCTGATTCCTTTTCCCATTCCGCAGCCGGTGCTGGCAAAAGTATCTTGTGGTATGCAGTTCCATCGTCTAATCGCTATAATCAGTGATTCATGTCGTTGATTAGCTCTGCCATAATCGAGGACATTAAGAAATCGCAAGAAGGCACATCAGCCTTGCTCGCGTACCATTATTTCGACTACAAGGACAAGGACAAGCGACATGTCCGTGGCTTGTTGAAATCTGTTCTCTTCCAACTCAGTGGCGACTCTGATCTCTGCTGGAATATTCTTCATCAATTGTACAAGACGTGCCGCGATGGTGCCGAACAACCTGGTGTTTCCACTCTTGCAAGTTGTCTCAAAACCATGGTCGCACTCCCAGGACAACTTCCTATCTTTGTCATCATGGACGCTTTGGATGAGTGTCCGAACAGCACTGGAACCCCATCCGCTCGCGACGAGGTGTTAGACTTTGTGGAAGATATTGTCGTGTCGGGCCACTCGAATCTGTTCATATGCATTACTAGTCGACCTGAGCAAGATATACAGGCTGTTCTGAACCCTCTGACGTCTGCATCGCGTCGCGTGGCCCTTCACGAGGAAACTGGACAACGGAAGGACATTCATGACTTTGTGCGCTCTTTTGTCTATGCGGACAGAGCTATGAGGAGGTGGAAGGAGGAGGACAAGGAGCTCGTGATCAACACGCTCCCCGAGCGAGCCAGCGGCATGTGAGATACCTCTGTAACAGTACACACCTATTATCGCTCACAGTTCTCGATAGGTTCCGCTGGGTATATTGCCAACTGGATGCGCTTCGTCGATGCTTTCCTTCAAGCATCCGGAAGACTCTGAACGAGTTACCAACCACACTAGATGAGACGTACGAACGGACATTAGAAGGGATACCGAAACAGAAACAGCAGCATGCACATCGACTGTTTCAGTGCCTGGTCGCGGCTATTCGGCCTCTTCGTGTTGAAGAACTCGGGGAGATATTTGCGATCGAGTTTGAGCAAGGGGCGATAGCAAATCTGATGGAAGGCTGGCGGCCTGAAAATGCGGAAGATGCCATACTTTCTGCCTGTTCCACTTTGATCACTGTCACCGACAACGAGAGTCAAAAAATTATTCAATTCTCTCACTTTTCGGTGAAAGAGTTCTTGACTAACGATCGCCTCAAGACGTCCGAGGTCTTTAACCTTCACAACTACTACATTTCCCTCGATTCCGCCCACACTATTCTCGCAAGAGCATGCCTCACGGTGCTTCTGCTGCTGGACGAAACAATTGACAAGACGCGACTCGCGACGTTTCCTCTAGCATGGTATGCTGCTGAGCACTGGTTTGTTCATGCCAAGAACGAGGACGTGTCACCACGAGTCCAAGATGCCATGGAACAGTTCTTCAACCCGACTCGGCCATACCTTGCGGCATGGGTTTGGATATACGATGCAGAATGGGGTCGGCTTCGACCCGTTGACGAACTCGGTGATCGCCCGTCGCATCTCAAGGCATCTGCGTTGTACTATGCGGCATCATATGGACTTTGTGGGTCGGCCAAGTATCTCATCTCCACGCATGGTCAAGACGTCAATGCCAAGTGTGGTATGCACGGAAGTCCATTGCACGCGGCATCTCAGAACGGACATCTCGATGCTGTGTCTCTATTACTTGATCATGGGGCCAACGTGAATCTAACAAACGCAAGCAAGCAAACTCCCCTATGCGCAGCATGTGGTGGTCGACATCTGAAGATCATGCAGCTTCTGCTTGAACGTGGAGCAGTTGTGGATGTGTATTACGATGAAGATGGATTTCTATCCCATGCCGCATCATACTTTGGACGCGCTGAAGAGATACGCTTACTTTTACAGCATAATGCAGACGTAAATGCCATCGGCAAGGCAAACCATACGCCACTGCACGAGGCATC
>QFEY01000886.1:0-18937 GCA_003316435.1 Russula virescens | reverse complement strand
CCCCAGAAGGACGGTTACGTAGCTAGAGGAATCAAGGCAGCCTCGCACGTAGTCGTGAGAGATCAGATCTCCAGACAAAGATAGAACTTGGACCAGTCGACCCCGTCTCGAATAGACATTGACATCGACTAGGAGTGACAATTGTTCACAACGACGAACTCGAACTCAGACCCCTCCACCTCAGAACTCATCACTTCGCCAAGGTCTGGCCTTCACACTCTTGCGAGTGTTGCATGCAGGCACCTCCCGCGCCTTTGACCCCTACTTGACCGTGACGGGTCATTGGATCGACGACAAGTGGGACTTTCACGAGCAAGTCCTCGCATTTCGGGAGATCGTCAGTGATCACTCTGGGGCGAACACCGGGGCGCTCCTCACCAACATCCTCCAAGATTATGGACTGGTCGATCCCAATCGACTCGGCTGGGGTACCACCGATGGATCCACAGTGTGCGACAAGGCCATTGCTGTCTTAGCCAGGAGCATCGACCCTTCCCTCGAGAAGTGGGTTCCGAGGGAGCGATGTGCGTGTTGCATGGAGCATGCAATTCACTGTGCCTCCCGGGCTTTCATCACCAAACTAGGACCGGCGTCGATGTCATCCGTCAAGTCAGCATTATCCTCAAAGCCCGTTCCCGATGACGGCGACGACGAGGATCTCATGGCTTCTGAGGAGCATGTCGACGCCAAGGACCCCGCGGACTTCGATCCCGCCGATCTGCTGGGTAAGGTCCTGGCATTCATCAACCAAGTTTGCTCCTCACTGCAAGCACGCGTGTTTTTCAAGAAGGTCTGCAAGGACGAGCAACTCGAGCCACTGCAGCTCCTCAAATGGGTTCGTACGCGCTGGGCTTCGCTCTACGATCTCATCAACCGTATGCTCGATGTCTGCCTCGCTTGCAACAAGTTCACGCTTCTCGCCGACGATGACCCCAAGGTCCCAAACCTCAAACCCCCGAAATCATATGCGATGTTCAAGCTCAGCGAGGGTGAATGGAGCTTGCTCAAGCTCATTTGCAACGGTCTCAAGGAGCCAGCCCTATCCTGTCAAAGTTTTTCACATTCCACTCGACCCTCCGTCTACCGTGCGCTCCCTGTCATCGAACAGATGCAGGAGAGGTGGGAAGCCATGGTCAAGGACCATAAGTACGTACAAATCGTCCCCGCGCTCAAGGCCAGCCTCGATAATCTTCGCAAGTGGTACCGGAGCCTCAACGATAGCAGCATATACTTCATCTGCCTCGTCCTGGATCCTCGCATCAAGTTGGCATATTTTGAGAAACACTGGGAGAGGGTGTACCTCAATGCGGGGAAAGCATGTCTCAAAAAGACAGTAAGTGATTTTTCTGTATGCTAATTTACCCAACTGCCATTCCATCAAGTTCGGTCAATACTTTCGCCCCGATGGGTCTACCTCGACGCCCAACCAAGCTCCCACCCATTCGGCGCCTGTAGAAGACCAGCCCGACATGCTCTATGGTACCGCCTGGATGCAGTCGGCCATCGCGAGCCGCATCGCTGAGGAGGCCCAGGATGCCGACCCATACACCGAGCTTGAAGCCTATCTTACATCCCCCCTCGAGCCATTCCCCACTTTGCCCAACGCCGTGTTAATCAAATGGTGGAAGGACCATAGCGTCGTCTACCCCACACTCATGAGGATGGCTTGAGACTATCTCGCCGTCCCTGGCTCCTCTACTGCGTCCGAACGTCAATTTTCCAGCGCGCGTCATATCAGCACGGACTTCCAAAACCGCATCACGCCGGCCTTGTTCGAGGCTGTGCAAGTACTCAAGGGTGGGTATAAAAGCGGAATTATATCTGCTCACATTGAGATTGCCGCTCTCGCCAAGGAGCTCGAGTGTATGGTGGACGAGATTATTGTATCTAAGGAGCAGGCCAAGTAAATACCTCGCGTTGCATGTTGAAGCCCATTGTTTTAGTTTTTCATATTTCTGCCCACTGCTCCCTGCTGCCGACAACTTGTGTTGCTGTACATCATACTTGTTTGTTTTTTTGTGTCGTCGCTTACTACCTGTTCCCGTTTGAAAATATATCTTGTTTGTTACATTGATCAAACCGTTTGAGACCGGGTTCAAACGCGGTTTAGACCGAACCAAACCAATGGATGGAGAAACCATCTCAAACCGGGTTTAAACCAAACCGAACTGTTTTAAACGGTTTGTATCAGTTTCGGTTTCGGTTTCAGAAATTTCTCTGGAAACCGAACGGTTTGGTTTCCGGTTTGGCCAAAAGTGCCCAAAACCGAACCAAACCAAACTTCCCCAACACTAGTCCGACACCAGCCGAAGCAGCCCACAAGCCGCTCACTTGGACGACAGTGGGCAAAGGACGCAAGAACCGCCAAGCCAAGTCCCCGACACCTGCCCCTGCACCAACCCCTGCAGCAGCTAAAACCACGACGGCCCCCACGGCCACCAAACCAGCCCAAGCAGCTAACGCGAAGCCCTCCTACGCGTCTGCTTCCAAGGCGAAGAAACCTCTGCCAGCTGAACTAGCACGCTCGGACTTCGTTCTAGTACTCGACCCGCGCCACCCAAGCTACCCCGACTGGATCACTCTCAACACCCAAGGCATTTACAAATCAGTCAAATCCGAGCTTATCGCGCTCAAAGCCCCAATCGAATTGGTCTCTCTGAGGTGGTCGGATGGATGGTTGGGACGGTCTAGAAACATGGTTTACACCTTCGCTGGTAAGCAGACGTTCGCAGTTATGGAGAAATACATGCATGTTATGGCGCAACCCTTTGGGGGTCAAGTCGCACGAGCTGTCCCTTGGGACGGATTTACTTACATCGTCTTCCACAGAGTACCATGCAGGGATGAGTTCGACGTCTTCTACAGCCCCGCCGACCTGCTTGCCGAAATCCAACAAACCCCCGTCTGCTGCGGTCGCCACAGCCTGGCTGACCCCCGATGGCTCATGGACGTTGGGGCTGAATCTACCAAGTTCAAGTCTCACAGCAGTGTCGTCTGGGGTTTCCACGACGAGGACGGCAACGCCCTTGAAATGATCCTTTGAGCTCCACCAGCGCTTTTCGGCAAACGTGTCCGAGCAGAGAAGTATCAGTCGTGCGTCCTCGTGTGCACACGGTGTCGCAAAATCGGACACAGCATCGAAAGCTGCAAACAACCTGAGGATCACGTCGCCTGTGCCCGTTGCGGGGGCGCTCACCCTACGGCCTCCCACGCACTCAACTGCCCTAACGCAGCGAAGCACAAGGGCACCCCATGCAACTGCCCGGTGACGTGCTTCGTCTGCACAAAGAAGGGACGCAAAGTGAACCTCAACCACCTTGCGGGCACGTTGGCCTGCCCGTTCGACGCTGCTTCGCAACAGGCATCCCTCGCCCTCTCCTCCTCCTCCCGCATTGACGACGACCAACCCCAAGATGAGCACATCAACCATGACTGAACAACCTACTACACCCCCTACCCAATGTCGCTCTATCCACATCTCTTGCGTCAATGTTGGCCGACGTCAAGCTATTATGACTACCTTATTGCAATGCTCCCACTCTGACGTCCTCCTTATCCAGGAAGTCCTGTGGCAACGACTAGTCACGGGGCGTAGCGACACGGACCCTAACGGGACCGTCGTTCGCGGCCCTATCAAGCACCTGGACTGGATCTCCTTCATACCTTCTGCGCGCATTGACAAACACCTTCCCCGCCCCCGTGTAGCCTTTTACATACGCAAGACACTCCTCCACTCTTTTGACCTATCCATTATACCTGCCTTCCACACATACACCTCCTTCGGTCTACACTTTCGTTCCAAGTCCTCTCCTTTTGAGCTTGTTCTGCTGAACTTTTACCACCATGTCCGAGATCACAGACCGTTCCTTACTCCGCTTCGCTCACTCACTGACGACCCACAGGTACCCACACTCCTTTGCGGAGACTTCAACACCCACAGCTCCCTGTGGTCGCCTCGAGGTCACCGCTCTTCACCATGGGCGGCCGACCTCCTATCCATCACCGACGACCTCCACCTCACCTCACTCCTTCCCCCCGACAGCATCACATGGCAGAAGCAAGGCACACCTGGATCATGCATCGATCTCATGTTCGGCAATAGCGCTCTGCTAGACATTGACAACATCTTCCCCGCGTGCTCTGTCTCCTTCCCTCGCTCCCACGGCTCCGATCATGCTTGCCTCTCCCTCACCATTCCCCTGCCCTCTCCCTATCACACTCTCACGCCCACTCTTACCCCTTGGCGCCTCTCTCGTTCGGAAGACAGGGATCAGTGGCTAAGGGTGTTCGACGCCCTCCTTGACCGATCACTCCTTCGTGATCCGGTTGGTGGCACGGATCACCTACAGGACGTAATAATGGACACTAACATCGCCGTATGCCCTAGACCCCTAACTTCTCAATGACCAAAGACACTCAAGTGGTGGAACGATGATTGCCGAGCGGCAGTTCGTCGGCTAGCTAACGCCCCTTTAGTCTGACGACAACACCTCACCCGTGCCCTTCACAAGGCTATTCGACGGGTGAAGCGCTCCTACTTTGATGACATGCTAACCTTGGAGGACCACTCCCTCTGGGACATCGCTAAGTGGCGCAAAGGCAGGTGGGAGGCCTTTCTCCCGCCCCTCACACAGGCAGACGGATCTGTCACGAACTCCAACCTTGACGTTGCTAATACACTCACCACACAGTTCTTCGATCAACACATGATCGACGCTAACCCTCAGTGGACCACGGACCACAGAGAGGAGTGCCCGTGGCTCGAGATCACCAAGTCTGAGATTAGCGAGGCTCTGACGGAGTCTTCAGCTAAGTCGGCCCCCAGGCTCTCGGGGATTACGTACTCTATGATCAGATGGGTCCATACTCACGATGCAACCATACTGCCTACCCTTTTCAACAGTTGCATGACCCAGGGCATCCACCCATGGAACCACGCCAAAGTTGTCCCAGTCCCCAAGCCTGGTAAGGCTGACTACTCCGTACCCAAAGCATACTGCCCTGTGTCTCTCCTTGAGTGCATGGGTAAGGTGCTGGAAAAAGTCATAGCCAGACGACTATCCTCCGATGCCGAACACCTCCAACTCCTTGGTCCATTTCAGTTTGCCCAGCCGAAACACTCCTGCGTCGATGCGGCCGTATCCCTACATCATCGGATTGAGGAAGCTCACAGAGATAGTCGTGTCTCCTGCATCATCCTCTTCGACATCTCAGGATTCTTCGACTCCTTGTGCCCCACGACAATGGTCGACGTCTTACATCACTTGGGCATGGACGCCATCACACGAAGTTGGGTTAGGGACCTGATGGTCAGACGGGAAGTACACATTGCGGTCAACAGTGAAGTATTCCCCTCCTTCCACCCGCCAAAGGGATGCCTGCAAGGCTCCCCGGTCTCCCCAATACTATCATGCCTCTACACCGCCCCACTCCTTGAGCTTGCTCGGAGCTGGGAACACACTGACCTCAGCATGTACATAGATGATGGTGCGATCTTCTGCACTGGACCCACGTTTGCGAGTGCTAGCACTACAGCCCTCACGGGCTTCACTAAAGCGCTGTGATGGCTATCGGACTTCAGCCTGAGCGCTGATCACGACAAGACAGAGGTAATCTTCTTTCCCCCCAAACGCACATCACCCCACCACAGAGTAAGACCCATGACACTAATCGCACACCAGTCAGGCTCTGTCCAGACTGCAAGCCCTCTGAGGCTTCAAGTTAAGGAGTCGGTCCGGTACCTAGGGGTGTTCTTCACCTCATCACTGGACTGGTGACCCCACGTGACCATCATGGCCACTAGGGTCCGGAGCGTTACTAAGAGCTTGTCGGTGCTGGGCTCTTCGGTGCGAGGGCTAGAACTTACTCACTGGCGTTGATTGTTTCACAGTGTCATTATCCCTACCCTATGCTACAGCTCCCCTGTTTGGTTCAGTAACATACGACAAGTGGGGCTCGTGGACGTCTTGCAGGTGGCCCAAAATGAGGCGTGTAGAAAGCTGGCGGGTGTGTTCCACACGACCCCAGCCAACCTCACGGAGTCTCTTCTGAGCATCCCACCGGTTAAAGTGTGTCTTCTGAAGCTGGGCCTCCAAGCCCAGGAGTGTGGTCTTACCTTACCCACATTCTCTTATATACGTTCACCCATACTACACTCCCTACGTAGGCGCAATCGCTCCCACACACCCCCTCTTTACCCCCTTCCCAGGCCCACACGCCCTATCCCTTGGATTTACTCTCCACCACCGCACAAGGCCTGCCCGGCCTGGTCTCTAGATAACATTATGTTCTTCCACAAAAACGCTCCCACGAAAAATTCCCTATCTACTCTCAAATCACCCATCCTCCCTAAGCTTCTCATTAGGAGCATTCCACACCCACTATACAAGACCCCAGTTGGTCTTTACGCAATTGTCTCCAAAAACACTGTCATTATCTCCAACTATACCACAGGTCCTTCCATACAACATTGCCTACTCCTCACTTTGATTCAGGGCATCCACCGTCTTAGTCTGGACTTACCTTCGGTGTCTATTCTTTTTTCTGACTCGAACCTTCCTCACTTCGCCACGGACCTTTCTAACCCTATCTTACACACCCTATCCATAGCCCTACGTAACGTGCTTGCTGACTCTCCCACTCATTTCTCATGTAGGTGGTACTCACCGGCATGGAAATGGTCTCACACATGCTGGCACCTCACCCCCCTCCACACATACTCGTCTCATAAACTGCTCTGCCCCACACCTGACCCTCCCACTCTTGCGGAAGCCCACCTCGCCACATGGACCGGCCTACGGCCGGCCCTAGAGGAGGACGACCCACGTCGACACTACCCAGTCTTCTCCGACCCACCCACCATTGACCTTCATCCCTGGGTCAAGGGTGTTCTACAGGCCAAACATCGCCACGCACAGTCAACGTGCTTCCAACTTATCACAGGTCACGCTTTTCATGCCACATATTCCTTATGCTTCCGACCTGGAGCTGACGACATCAACGAGTGCCCTGAGGGCGACAACCTCTGGACTCCAGAACACTATTTTGATGAGTGTGACCTACATTGGCAGATGAAGGGCATGCACATCCCCACATTCACTTTCCGTGCCTTCTTCCTATTGCCACACGGAGGGGAGAGACTTTGTTGGTACCTTCACTGGACCAAAGTCTTCTCCAAGCCACTTAGTGCCAGACCCTGCCTTGACCCGAGACCACCATAAGGACACTAATGTACCTTTTTCCCAACAACAATCTACCCTACTCTACTCCCATTAAACCACCCAGTACTTATATCACATGACACCTACTGATCAACGTATACCTATGTCCTACGACAAATGATGTATTATGTAACCCTGCAATCTATATTGCTCTCTCGCAAAAAAAAAAAAAAAAAAAAAAAAGTGAGCTGATGAATCCTAAGACAATCAGTAAGTATTCTGACAAACAGATGATGTTGAGCTGAGTAACAGTATAGTAAGCAAGTCATGAGAACAGGTACAATGACAAAGGAACAGTAATAGAGCGACAAGAAGGAGAATGTAGCAGAAGGTTCTGGAAGTCACATGATGTGACATGTGATTAGTCAGGTGATTGGTCACCTGATGCAACACCTGACCAGTCATGTGACTGGTCACCTGATAGGACATGTGATCTGTCATGTGGCAGATCATGTGAGGGTTCTGGAGATTCTGGATAGGGTGTGAAAGGCAGTGAGTCCCAGGGGATTTGCTGGGAGGTGCAGGCAAGGGTACAGGAAGGATCTACTGGGGGACCAGGGCCAGAGCTTGTAACACAACTAATGATTTGGAAACGCGAGGCCGCTGTAAGGCATGCACCCGCGTTGGGCGTGCAGCGCCTCGCTGCCCAACGATCCCGCTGCTTGTGCATATTAGGACACCCTTTTGTTTACTTTCGCTCCCTGCTCGCGTATTCTTGTTCGCACCCTCTGCGCAGTAGGCGCCTCAGCATGTATTTAAGACAGCTAGCTACAGTGCAATACAAGAGGGTACACCCGGGAAGCATCCTACCTTTAGCCCCTCCTTCGAAAGAGTCGAAGCCGTCTGCCATCTCATTTCCATCTCGTTTTCGCCAGTGCGCACATGCGCATACACACACTCACACACACACTCTCTCTCGACACCCTAGTGCAAGCACCGGCGGCGAGCAGGGCGCGAGTGCCATTGCCTGCTTGTGTTCCCACTCTCTTCACCCCTTCTCTCTTCCTTCTAGGACCATCCCCTGAACTTGCTAGCCGGCGTAGTCCTCGGACCAGCGCTACACCGCCTGCGAGGTTGCACAGGAGAAATGCTCGGCAATTTGGGTGGACAGTCTTGTGCTGCCGGTACGCGCCCATCTTGCGTCGATGCCGAGGCCTCACACGAGTCATCTGATAGTGAGGATGAGTCTGATAAGTCTGACACTGGCCTAAATGGCTTGTGGGACCCACATGTGGGCCTGAAGCCCTCAGAAAAGGATGGCAGGGCATCTGATGGCGAATCAGACAGCAAGGGTGAACTCCCGTTCGGCGCAGCACTCAACGAGAATGGCCAGATAATTGAGGTGAAGATCAATCTTGAGGACATTCGGGACTTCGACTGGCTCCCCCCAGCAGAGAATAGGGAACTACACGGGTAAACCCCTGGGTACCAAAGCCATGACCCGTACCCGTACCTGTGAGTTACCTGTACCCGTGACGCAGGTACGGGTCTTTCCCGTGGGTGTACAGGTACCGAACTATGACGGGTCTACCCATGGGTACATGACGGGTATCGATCTCAATGATCGAACGTGGCAGCGCCGCGTCGCATTCTATGTCAGATGGCAAGCAGGGAGGAAGCAAAATGATATATTGATGAGATGCACAAGCAGAGGTGCAACAGGAATCATGACAGGGAATTGAGGGAAGTGAGACAAAAAAAAAGTAAAGAGTGCCCAGATGCGAGTCCTACGCCGCAGGTCAAATCAAATGACCTTATCCCATCCCTCTGGAAGTTCTTTGTCATCCTGGCCATCCGGTGCACACATCACGTCCGACGTCTCTTTAATTGACTTGCAGAGATCGGTGTCCTTGATAAGCTTGAGTTTGGTCCATTGACCAAGACAGAGTAGCGCGCGGGTCGTCTGCACTGATAAACGGTTGCGAAGATATGGAAGGACGATGCGACCCTTACTGAAGAGGTGCTTGACATCAACGGATGTGGCTATGAGCTACATTAGAATGACATGACGACAGAACTATGATGACGTACCAGGGATAGTCAGATAATCAATGGCCATGTGGGAAAGGCGGGGGAACGTCGGACGATGGTCGAGCCACCATTTGATGGCGTCTTCTGGGGCAACCTCCTCCACACCAGTGGCCAAGTATGTTTCGAGTTCATCACGTTCGCGTCGCATCAATTTGACTTTGGTGAGGGAGGGAAGGTTGTCAAATATATTCGTCGAGCGAGCGCTGCAAGCCTGACAGCCAAAGTCTTTGTGTCAGCAGTACATAGGTTAAATTTAGCAGTAGGACTTACATTGATTTCGACCACGTCGCAGTCAGAGGTGGATACCATATCATCGCCAGTACAAATAGCAGTGTAGGAGTCATATATGTCGCGAACGAGGGAATGCGCAGTATCGATCCAGTCTGCTGGCCATTTCACATGCCGGAAATAATCCAACTTGTGCCGGGGATGCAGAACTGAAATGGAGTGTCAGTATCATCACCGTCTTCGTCTTGAGTAGCTGGAAAGTACTTACTCATTGTGACGCGATAAACCCTGGATGAGTCTGTGAGGGAATAGTACTTGTTGAGGGTCTTCTTGGCAAGTCCAACTGCCGCGCGAATTGCTGGATCGAAGGCTTCCTCAGTGAGCATACCAGTAGTAAACACCTCATCGATGTAGTCCATGGCCGGGATCACCATCGCAAGGTTCACCGTACCACGAGAAAAAAAGAGTGTGGCGTCCTTGAGGATCTAGGTTTGTTTGTTTTTTATTAGTCACATGTCACACTCCAACAAAGCCACACAGCGACAGCGAGGCAACTTTTTCACCTTCAACATGCCTCGCATTTGTTCAAGGATCCTCCACTCATGCTCATCGAGGGCATATATGCCCAATCCAAGTCATCGTTTGTCGGTCACAGTATCAACTGCAAGACGGTACTTGATTACAAAATTCAGCATATCAAACATCGAGTTCCATCGAGTCGAGACATTGCGTGGGATCCGCCGCACGCTCAAGCCCACTTCCTTGCATGCAGCATCCCATGCAGGGAGGAGCAGTGTTGTCAAGTGTATAATTTTGAAGGACAACCTGCGCACCTATCGGGAAATCGAGTTTGTGGCCTCACAAAGGATCAGGTAAGTTTTTACTTACCTTTGTCAACGCAAACCTAACGGGTCTGATATTATTCTCAAGCTCGGCCTTTTCTTGGGCATTCAGGAGAGCGATCTCGTCGACCCAGCCATCTGTATCATCATCCTTCTCTGGGTCTTTGCCAATCGTACCCATCATCTCGTAATCCTCGACATCGACTCTGTCTGCAAGGGCACGCAAGTCCTTCTCATCTTGTCCCAGTTCTTCCCCCTGCCGGCTTCATGGTACGTCAAATTGTTTTATCATCATCTTTGCAACTAGGTTTCCAACATGCAGGATGCACCGGGCCCTCGATGCCTGCCCATTGAACTGTTCTATCGACAGTTCCAACTCTTCTACCATTGTGTCGTTTGCCGACGCATTATCGCACATCACACTCAGCATCTTCAAACCGAACGCGACCAAAATCAGGTAAGCATGCGCCCTCACTATTCAAAAGGATACTGACTTTATTGCTAATCCCAAAATCGTCTAGCACTGTTTTAAACTCGATTGCCAACACCTTCCCAGTATGCGACTGTGTGTTTTTGGTCAGCATTAATCAAACCTCGTACATCCCACTTACTCTGGGTATCTCCCATATATCAAGCGGTATCATTGACATTTCCCCTTTTTCTTCCAGGTGGACAGTGACTGCGGAGAATGCACGGTGGTTTGGTGCTGTCCAGGTGTCCGTGGCAAAGTTAAGTTCGCCTTCGTATGCCTTCAGGTAAGTCAGTTTTTTATTACTCTGCACAACACATAGCTGATGCCGACATACCTGCAACTTGGCAGCAAGCCTGCGGTGTGCCTGCACAAACACATTCCTGACATCACACGATACCGTCACAGAGCTAGGTATATAGTAGTGTGGCCTCCCTGTCTTCATTAACGTGAGGAATCCAGGATCGTTGATGATATCAAATGGGCGTGCGCTTTCGGCAACCCATTGCACGATCTCAACTCTGCCCAACCCCCCGATGCCATTAGTGTCACAGGATACAAACCCAATCAGCCATACCTGGTCTCCATCTTTGTGTGCTGCCGGTGAGAGTATTGTATCTGTGAATCACCCTTGCACTTAAATGCTGTGGTTATAGACCCATTTGCAAGATAACTCTTCACTGCATCACGAGCGGCTTCGGTATTCTTGGCAGTCAGTACCTCGTGAAACACATCCTCGCCCCAGCACAACTTCACATGCTTGCGCATGTTTCCTGTCGATGTTGCATCGCCCTTGTCAAGAAACCGTCGTACTCGCTTGTACCAACCCTTTCCGCGGCACTTGAAAAGATGCGAGCGGCGTCCACCCACATACTCAATGATGGGGTTGGATGCAAAGAAAGCATAGACAGGTGAGTTCCAGTCTTTTTTCATGCGCTCTGAAAAGGTGAGAAGTACTTAGATGTTGTTCCAGTTACTGCAAGTTGTTTGCACCTAGCTCTGCATCAGAGTTTTTGTCTTGTCCTCCCTTGTCCGTGTCGCTGGCGTTGTCACTGCTCTCTGCCCCGCTCTCTGTGAGATTGGTAATCGAGGTGGTTGTCTCGGTGTTGAGGATGTTTGTGGTATGATCTGGTGAACTTTGACCCCCCCTTGAATCAGTATCTTCTCACGCCCGCTTGTTTTGTGTTGTGTCATCGATATCATTTGCCCTGCGTTCGGTCTTTCTTTTTGCAATTCCAGCTGAGCCTGAGCCTTCTCTGTGGGTTGAGATACCCTTTTTGAGTTTATCTTGGCTTCGCAAGTATGTAAATAAAAAGGTATGGTATTTTTTTCAACAGATCAAGATGTACTGTACAGTACCTACACGAACTCCGCAAGTCGGTGGAGCAGTGGAGCACGATATCGAGATGTACTGTACATGAAAACTCCACAAGTCAGTGGAGCAGTGGAGCATGACGGGTACACCCACGGGTACCGGCCCATGGGTCCAAGGGTACGAAAACGCCAACCCGTACCCGTACCCGTACCCACAAGTACCCATACCCGAGACCCGTCACGGGTACCACATACCCGTGTTGTTCCCTAGCAGAGAACAGGAAGAGAAAGAAGCAGGAAATGAAGACTAAAGGTGATTAATCTAACAACTGGAATCGAGACTGGAAAGAGCTCACCTTGAGGTTCAGCGAAAAGGAAAAAACCCTCATTTGGCCCCGATGTGGGTGCAAAGTCAGCTCAATCACAGTGGCACAAGGTGCACCATCATGCGATGCAAAATCAAATGACGCTTACCACCTTCATGTTCATAAGGACATCTTGCTCGATCTCAACATCAGCATCCTCATCCCCATCCCTATTGCCAGCCTTGTCTAGGGCAGGATCCAGAGCACCTTCATCAGCAAATCATGGAGATTCTTGTGAGGCAGTGTGGCCCTCATGATTTTCCACTGGGCCGGTATCACCTCATACCCCATATGAGCCAGCATGCGTCATCACGCGTCGTCACGGGCCCTCGCAGGAGTCTATATTAGGTTAGCGTGAGTTCCCTTACAAAGAATGAGTCACACGTTAGATTGGGAAGAAATTGTACATCGGCACGAGATGACGGCCAGGATATATTTGTCTTCCGAGGCACTTACAAGGATATTTAAGGGGCGAAAGGGACTTGTGGGATTTCGTGAGTGCTGCAACATAGATACACTTGTGAGGTCAAGAAAAAGGAATGGTGCGAGGACAGACAGGTATGCGGACCAGGAGACCCGCTCGGCTGTATAGCATAGATCTCGAATATTTCGCTCCTAAAACTATGGTTTTGAACATGCTTGTAAACTACCTGAAGCCCCTAATAGCTACCATAACCACCATCCTCACTATCACTGCCATTGCTATCGTCACTGTCACTGCGCAGACTGCCATTGCTATCATCAATCTCAAGGCCCTCACTCTCATCAGCACCATCTTCATTGCCGTCAATCTCAAGATTGGTAGGGAATGGCACGGGTAACCCCCGGGTACTTTTGAGCGTACCCGTACCCGTACCCGCGTTCAACCCGTACCTGTAACCCACGGGTAATAGCCGAGGGGTCAGACGGGTAGGGGTAACCCGCTGTCTCCCATTGTATACACCATAACACCATCAGCCCCTGCATCTAAGAAGACCCGCAATTGCGGGATCCTTTGAATGCAGGAGCTGAGAAGCTAAATATATGATGCTACACCATCTGGCTGGCCTCGTTGGCGTTGCGTTTGTGTTTGGATTTGCACTTGTGTTTGTGTGTGGATTGGCGGCGTTTGCGATAGTGGTATTCGGGTTCGTGTTTGCGGCGTTGCGTTTGCGGCGTTCGCGTTCGCGTTCGAATTTGCGTTTGTATTTGCCCTTGAGTTCGTGTTTGCGTCGGCGGCGTTCGCATTCTCGTTCACATTTGGATTTGTGTTCGCATTCGCCCTTGAGTTCGTGTTTGCGTCGGCAGCCTTGCGAGTGCGTTGTGTCGGCGGTGTTCGCATTCCCGTTTGGACTTGCGTGCGTTCGTGTTTGTGTTGCCGCCGTTCGTGTTTGCGTTGCCGTCGTTCGCTTTGCGTTGGCAGCGTCTGCGGTGGCGGCGTTCGCGTTTGGACTTGCGTGTGTTCGTGTTTGTGTTGGTGCCGTTCGTGTTCGCGTTGCCGTCGTTCGCTTTGCGTTGGTAGCGTTTGCGGTGGCGGCGTTCGCGTTTGGATTTGCATTCGGGTTTGCTCTTGTGTTTGTGCTTGCATCGGTGGCATTCGCATTCACGTTCGGACTTGCTTGGGTTGGTGTTTGTGTTGCCGCCGTTCGCGTTGTGTTGCCGCCGTTCGAATTGTGTTGCCGCCGTTCGAGTTGCCGCTGTTCGCGTTTGCGTTGGCGCCGTTCGCTTTGCGTTGGCAACGTTTTCGGTGGCGGCATTCGCGTTTGTGTTTGCGGCGTTCGCGTTATCGTCAGGGGCCAGGTGAAGGTGAGAGACTATGAGTTTGATCGATTTCGAATCGTTCGTGTTCGTTTGAGTTTGCCTTTGTTTGGCCCACTTTGTCCGCGGAAATTGAGGCAAAATGGTACGGAAAGAAAGGAAAAGCGCGCGACCACGCGAGACTGGTACGTCGGCGACACACCCGACGACATGAAGGAAGGGAAGAAATGTAAATTAAGTAAATAAAAGATTGATTAGGCAGAGAAAAAGCTAAAAACCAGTACAAATTAGTACAAGGTGAGAAAGACCAGTGCGAGTGCGTTGATGCACACTGTGTAGTGGCGGGTTTGGCAGGGGTCACGGGTAACGCCAGCGTGACCCGTACCCGTACCCGTGACCTACCCGT
This sequence comes from Russula virescens, assembly GCA_003316435.1. Classification (NCBI taxonomy): domain Eukaryota; kingdom Fungi; phylum Basidiomycota; class Agaricomycetes; order Russulales; family Russulaceae; genus Russula; species Russula virescens. Next base: position 4,325 of record QFEY01000886.1, on the reverse strand, counting down.
ACCCGTTACCCGCACGGGTTGCCATACCCGTGCTATTCCCTAAAGATTGGGCTGCGCAACAATCTCTACTTCGTTGTCAACATCATCCCCTGATTCTTTGGTCTCTCCATGATCATTGTCATCGTGATTGTCCTTACTCTCTGCAGCCATCTCAGGCTCAAACTCTTGCTGCCTTTCATATTGCAAGTGTCCAACACCGTGGCCAAAATGCCTCATGAGCATATCACGGTCGACAAAACTGCTTAGTGGGACATTGGTGAGCACATATCCCTGTTTGGAAAAGGAAATTACTTACATATTCACATAGAAATTTAACCAGTCGTCTTCGTCATCAGGATTCAAAACGCGTGCAGCTGATTTTGTAACCAGCAGCAAAGCTGAGGTGCGTCCTTCCGAGAAGGCAGGAATGATATGCACCCCTCTGATAACCTGCGAGGGATCAAGGAAGCTAAATGTATAGGGATCCGATGATTCGACAAAGCCAATCTTTGGAAGACGTGCACAGTGGAATCCATGGTGGTATGGGGGGGGCTCCATTCCAAACCATCTTACCCACAGAAACTCCATCCATTGAAATGTTTTCTCCTTGACTTCCGGATGGGTTGATGAGACAAGAGCATGGAAAATTCCTATCACGCATGCATACCAGTATGGTTCTGCATGTAGTCCCATTTCTGGGGACTTGACCAAGACATCCGGGTAGGTGCTAGGATTTATAGTATCCCCATCACGTTTGACATTGTATGTTGTATAGTTGATGCGCATTGTTTTGCAGCGATGGATTTTCTCTCCTAATATACGCACAGTATTCCTCTCTTCTTCTGAGAATTCACCATAAGTATCGCCCTCATAGCTGCAATTGAGAAGCCATCCAAGTAAATGATCTTTCAGCTTTGGAATGAAGTCCTGTTGAATATTTTACTCAGACTAGTTGAGCACATGTCATGCGATGAGTATGTACAACAAATGCAGGATCAACTCGGGAATCATTTGCACAAACATACGAATATATATTGATGGTGTCGTTTTGGTTTTTCGAGATCTCATACCGTGCAGCCAGGTCCCATTCGATGTCGTTATCAGATTCAGTGCTGACAAGATTCCTTCGTATTTTCTGATGTTCTGCTGCCAGTTGCGCCTGCTCGAGTCGCCTTATGCGCTTCCTGATCTGCATGGTTGCATTACACTTGTTTGTTCTCCCGTAGAGCCGTTTAACAAGGTGGTGAGCTAGCTCACCCTAAATGTGGCCATTAGTACATGATTGGGTTATACAGAGAATAAGATCGTACGCACAAGTTGAGTTGAGAAGGAGTCGGTGCACCCAAACATCTGTATAGTGCGAATGTAGTCCCCAAGCGCATGGAATTTGGTCGTTGATATGTTTAAATTCTTTGGTTTTCGAGATGATGACATGAACTCAGAACTGTGCGATCGAGCAATTAGTGGGGGCGAATACAGATAACTGACAACTTGAATATACCTGCCAGCAGCCTGGGATTGCCACTGTCGCCGGCTTCAAGCTGCAGCCTCATGCGGAAGCTCTAGAGTTTGGAACACTGTACAGGTACGATCACGGAATCCCCTTATCAGAAAGCCAAAGTCTTTCATTACCATTTCTAAGTGCTGTATGGTATGGTCAGTGTGTATTCTGAGTTTTGCAAACCCATGCCATTCTGCTGTCCGGTATAATAACTTTATGAGTTTCTTGTTGTGAAGATCGTCGAGAAGTCCCTCAAAAGCAGGGATAGAACACTGAAGCAAGGCACCATGTAAGACACATGTTGATGATCAAACTTGAAATGCATTCACCTGTAACAAATCTTCAAAGTCGCGAGCAGCAAGCTTTTTCATTTCAGAGACATTGTTGGAGAAGCATCAAATGGCCTGGTTGAACTGGGGTATCTTGCGAAATCTATTCCCAATGAGTCATAGAAGTACGTGAAGAGAACAGTCTTCATACCTTTCGTCTAAAAGGGCTACCAACTTCCCTCCTGGAGCCGCAGCATAGAGGATACGAACCAAGTGTGTAAAGAGCGCCTTCCACACGCCAAGCTCAAACTCGTGCAACAAGTCGACAACAAGCATACATGATAGTGCAAAGTCTGGACCCAGCCGCTCTATAAATGCGTTCTAGATATGGCAAAGCAAAGTCAATCACTGTATTTCTTGGTTATAAGAGGAATGGCAAGTAACTTACAGATGTTGGGACAGTCGATGTAGCCTTAAGTAGTTGCTGTACTGCCACACCACCGATGGGCATTCCGAGATCAAAGATAGCCTCCCGGGCTTTTTGCATGGCCTAGGCATCATACTTGCGGACCATGCGGACCCAATTCTTTGCATCTGAAATGCGGCCAAGCTGATCCAGCTTGGACTTCGGTATGAGGCAACGTGGACAAGGACAAAGTCCTTGGTCACGAATAGTGGCGAGTAAGACTCTAATAAGGCGATGAGCGACAACAGAAAGCAAAGAAAAGTATAGGCTCACTTCTCTGGGTAATCGGCCAAGTATGTGAATATGCGGGGATAGATTCGTCATTCGATTCTGTCCAGGCACCGAACGATCATCCCATATTTGTATGCGTGGACAAAGTCATCGTCGAGCAAGAGTTTCCAGACACTGTGCATAAGTTCCTGGCGGCAGAAAGTGAGGATCTCCCGTTGCTGAGTATCCCATCTTGTATGGAACTCCTTCAGTTGATCCTGGAGCGAGTCAGGAAAGGAGGGAATGAAAGCTAAGTGCTTTGTAGCACCAGAGTTAGGTTGGCACCGCACATATTTGGAGAGATTGCCAAATAGCAAGTAAATAGGCCACATTTTAGCAGTGCCAAATGTTGTGACGTGAGTGGCATCCGACCAGAGCATAAGCGCAGCCACGACCTTCTCACGCTTACAAGATAGATCATCAGTAGGTGCACGCTGGACTTGATCATGTTCCTCTAGGAAGATGTCTGAGTCATACATTTCAGAGTAAACATGTTCACTGGCTCCGTTGAGTGGGTGTTGTCAATATAATTTATAGGGGGACAAGTGAAATAGTAACGAGTCAGGACCTTGGAAAGCCTCCTTGATTAATGTCACAATTTTCCAATAGTGTAGCCCAGGAATAGAGAACGAGCGAGGCGGAATAAGTTTGCTACCGGAAGGAACCTTGATATTGATGTCAGTTTGCTGAAAAGATCGGAAGAAGGGCGATTTCTCCTCAAGATCGTCTGCCTTTTTGTTTTCACACATCGCATTGAATCTAAGGAGTGCGTCTTGTTGGAAGTCAGGGTTGAGGAGCACATTGTATACGAGGCGATTGAGCTCTTCATTAGACTTTGCTGGACTGCCAGTGTTCTGCCAATCCAGCAGAAGTCCGATTGTTTTGTTGGCATATACAGAGGATTCCTCTGCCACATCGTTCAAGTTGTCAGGCCCAGGGGTGATGGTGGACATGTGAGGGCGATATAAATCTTCCGCAGATACAAAAGCATCCGGGTCATAGGACGGACGATATAGGTACTCTTTCCAAAGCCCAAAGTTATTTGTACAAGTCTGATACCGGTTCTGGACAATGAGTGACACGCGATGGATGCTGTTGGTGACCGGAGGGATAGATTCCTCAGAGGGAGCAGCAGACGTAGATGCGGAAGGAATTAGAAGTGGCATTGATACCTCAGATGAAGCTACGAGCACAGGTGCCGAAGGGACTGGAGGGGGAGGCTCTGGATACACGTCCAGATATCGTGCCAGTAAACAGCGCACTCGCAGTGGATGGCCAGACTTTGTCAATAGAGAAGAAGGTGGCCGCGTGTAGAAATTGGGTGCACATCGAGTTGTGTGCCATCATATTAGTTTTACTTGTGTTGTGCCAGCTAGGGCACTTACTGACACTTATTGATACTTATTCCAGTATTTATCTCTTATTTGGTACTATTTGGTAGTGACTGCCATGTCATACAGTAGGTAGTCGACATTGTGTCCCTCAGTTGCTGTACTCACTGGTACACCTGAGGTATGTTCCCTATATCCTTAATACACAGTTGCTGTACTCACTGGTACACCTGAGATCCTTCCTGTGCGACGCGTACTCGTTTCCGACTCAATTCTACCATCTGGTTTATCTACAGGTTATGGGCCCTGAATTGCTCTGAACCACCTGTTTTTATTGCTGCAACGAAAACGAATACAAGATGTCTATTACTATCATTGAAAGCATCCCTATCCATGTCCCACACTTCCTTCCCAATGGCACCAACTGGCCCAAGTTCACTGCGCACTTCCGAGAAGCTATGCAAATTGCCCAATGCTGGGGCTACTTCGATGGCACGAGCGCGCGCCCT
>QFEY01000885.1:0-13222 GCA_003316435.1 Russula virescens | reverse complement strand
GATGCCCTCACCTCCCTGCATATTCAAGACACTCCGGTGAGCCCAGGTCCGTCCATCCCTGCATACCCCTCCTCGTCGCTGATGCCCTCATGTCCATGCATATTCAAGACACTCCAGTGAGCCCAGGTCCGGACGGACCTGCATACCCCTCCTTGATACTCATGCCCTCACGTCCATGCGTATTCAAGACGCTCCAGTGAGCCCAGGTCCGTCCGTCCCTGCATACCCCTCCTCGATACTCATGCCCTCATCCTCATGTCCATTCAAGACGCTCCAGTGAGCCCAGGTCCGTCCATCCCTGCATACCCCTCCTTGTTGCTGATGCCCTCACCTCCCTGCATATTCAAGATGCTCCGGTGAGTCCAGGTCCGTCACATCCCTGCATACCCCTCCTCGTCGTTGATGCCCTCACCTCCCTGCATATTCAAGACACTCCGGTGAGTCCAGGTCTGTCAATCCCTGCATACCCCTCCTCGTTGCTGATGCCCTCGTCATATCTATGCAAGACGCTCCGGTGAGCCCAGGTCCATCAATCCCTACATACCCTCCTCATCACTCATGCCCTCGCCTCCATATCTATTCAAGACACTCCGGTGAGCCAAGGTCCGTCAATCCCTGCATACCCCTCCTCGTTGCCCATGCCCTCGCCTCCATATCTATTCAAGACACTCTGGTGAGTCAAGGTCCGTCAATCCCCACATACCCCTCCTCACCTCTGATGCACTCGATTTCACTTACAGCATCTCTTGTTCATACAGTAACCCCAAGTCTGTCTGCCCCACACGCTCCTCCTCGCATCCGATATCTGTGCAGGATGCTCCAGTCATATCCCTGGTCCGTCAATCCCCACATACTCCTCCTCGCTTCTGATACACTTGATTCCACTCACACCACCTCTCCTTTGCCCCGTCGTCCCCAAGTCTGTCCATCATACCCTTCCTCACCTCCACCTCGAAGGCCTCTTATGTATGCTCATTCAGCGTGCTTTCTCTAGTATGTTTTCTCTTCTTTCTCAGTCTCTCGGTCTCATCTTCTAACCCGCTGAACTAGAGCGCTCACAAATGTCTCTGTTCATTGTTCCTTTCAAAGTTGCGGCGATGGGTCGAAGGACATTATATTTCAATATATTACATTTATATTCACACTCTTCTCACCTATACAACATCAAATATATATATGTTTTATGTTTATTGAGGGACGGTGGCGGCGAGCCTCGCTCATTGCTGGAGACGATGAGCTCGACATGCAAGTCGCGTCGTTCGGCGGTTGCTGAGGCGCCACAAGGTGTAGTGTTGCAGTGCAAAGATTTACCAAGTCGCGATTCCACGGTTGAGCCAGCCCAGTTCCCTCTCCTTCGCAAAATCGTGTATGCCGAGAACCTCAGAATATTTGATTTTAAAGCTTATAATCGTATTCTGCTAATTATTCCGGTCTCAACAGTATATACATGTTATATATTTATTTAAGATATAGCATGGGAAGGCATGCTCACTGTTGGGAACGACGTTCGGAGGTTGCCATGAGAATAACACATGCGGGAAGGCACACAGAAGTGCTGACAAGTTGAGCCGGCCTGGTTCCCTATTGCGGCGTATGCCAGGAAACCACTGAATATTTAATTTTAAGGCTTATAATCGCATTCCGCTAATTATTCCAGTTTCAATGGTATATATATGTTATATATTTATTTAAGATATAGCGTGGGGAATGATGAAGTCATGTCGTTCGGAGGTTGCCGATGGGATGGGACACGTGGGAAGGCACGTGAAAGTCACGCAGACGTCACGGTCTTCACCCAGTAATTTGGAACTAAAATGAGCCGGCCCGGTTCCCCCTCTCCTGGGTAGCGCATGCCCAGGAACCTCGGATTTTTGAAGTTTTAAGCCGATAATCATATTCTGCTAATTATTCCGGTCTCAATGGTATATATATTATATTTATTTATTTAATATAAGGTGGGGGGAAGTGTGCTCGCTGTCTGAGACGATGAGCTCGACGTGGGAGATGATGAACTGGTGTTGAGCCGCGTCATCCGGAGGTTGCCGAGGGTGGGACGGGCGGGACGGGTGCGGGAGGTCGTGGGATCGTCACGCGGAAGGACTTACTCATGGATGAAGGCACGTGCCTTCTAGTCCAGACTTCCGAAGTGCTGGGAAATGCTGGATATTGCTGGATAGGGGAGACGCCAGGAACGCCAGTCCACGGGCAGGTCCAAGCGGCAATTAGGGCCCTGTCATTTGACTGAGGGAAGTGTGACACTCAGGTGGGGAGCCCTAAATGAGAGCGATACAGTAAGCTGGATTAGGAAGGTTCCCGGTCCAGGGCGGAACGGCTCAATTAGCCGCTTAGGTAATAGAACTTGAAGGAGTTGAGAGGCGAACTTGAAGTAGTGAAGCTTAGGGAATTGACTTAGGAAGTCACGTGGGGTTATGACGAGGTAAGTCCTGTATTTGAACAGAAGACCAAGCTTAAGGCTTGGTGTCAGAACAGAGTCGTCTTATATACATGCAGTCACAGAACTAACTAGAAGGTAACAGAACAGAACAGAATCAAAGCACAGTCACGTACATAGCATAGCACAGTCCGTAGTATCAAAGCACAGTCAGTGAGAACATAGTGGAAAGTAGCGGAATGTAACAGAAGGTTCTATAAGTACAAAGTACAGGAGAATGGTACAGAAGGTAGGGGAAAGAAGAAGAAGGAAGGGGAATGGTCCATGAAGGTCCTAATGAAGTAGTCCGTACCATAAGAAAAGAAATAGGGCGTAGCAGTTTGCGTTCTTTGTAGAGGTGGTGGGCTTGGGCCCAACAGTCGATGTCAAGAGAATAAGCATATTCTTCTTGTAGCACCATGACCGACATTTTGATGTCCGAGGTGAGGATGCTATCTTCTTTGGTGAAGACTCTCACATGTTTGAGTTCTTGCACGATGTTTTGTTTGTATTCTTTCAGGGTGTCCAAGGCGGCCTGTGTAGGACATAAGCAGGCTTTATGACGCTTTTGTTCCCATTCAATGCCTGTTTGGCAGGCCCAATCAAAGAGGTCGTGGTCGTCCTCTTTTAGGCATTGCAGGTGTAGTGGTCGTGTGACTTTGATTGAAGGCACATTAGGTGGGACAAAAAGGTTGGTGGGAAGGGCTATAACTGGGTCATTGATGCTTGCGTCAGGGGCGTAGTCTGGTTGGCAGGATAGTGCATCAGCTCTGTTTGTGGAGCCAGGTTTATAGATGATCTTGATGTTGTAGTCTTGTCATTCATTATTCCATCAAGCGATTCGATCCCCCAGTCGTCGTGGTTCTGTGTGGTATTCAAGGTTTTTATGGTTGGTCAGGATTAAGACAGAATGTTGGGTGCCTTTGAGTAGATAATCCCAGTTCTGTAGTCTGCACAGGATTGCTAGGTATTCGCAATCATAGATGGGGTATTGTTGTTCTACTGCGCTGAAGGTTTGCAAGTGGTACCCCACGGGTCGGAGCATAGCTCGACCTTTTCGGTCTTCTTGTCCCACTGCTTGGTAGAGAATGGCTCCAGTGGCATATTGTGAGGCATCTACTTCCAGGATAAACTGCTTGTCCTGGTCAGGTGGGAGCAAGACTGGTTCTGATGTAACAATATCTTTAAGCTTTTGGATGGCCCTGGTACATTCCTCGGTCCATTCAAACGTCATGGCTTTCTTGAGCAGGTTGGTGAGGGGTTTTGCTAGATCTGTGAACCCTGGAATGAAGGGTCATTGGAATCCTAGGATATCACCACCAAGGTATCTGTCCGCAGGTTTGCGGTACAGTTATCGGAGTGCGGGAGATTAGAACTCAGAATCATAGGAATGGGGGAGTGTCTGGAAGAGTGACAAGGGAAACGAGACAGAAGGTGTATAGTCCTAAGTCTCGATGGCATCCGTACTGCCACCCGAGTATGTACTCCAGGGTGAATGAATACTGAGTTACCACATGCTGCCTTAGAGAGGGAAAGGCGCTGCCACTCAGAGGGAAGGGAAAAGAGGGTAAAGCCAACTGTATTGCGACAGGAGACTCAACTTGGTGAGTCCCTACGGCGCGGAGCCCTATTTATGGGCAGGCGGGAACGCCACTACTAGTACATGTGTATCTGGGGTACAGGACAAGAAAGGAATCGCGGGGAACGAGGCAGAACTGGGGTGCGCGTAACAAAAACGAAACAGGGTACTGATAGCTAGGATACGTACTACTAGTCTTATCAGTCCGACATCAATCCAAACCTTATTGTACTAATACAATCATGGGGCACTTAAGAACCGTACCTGTGACATAGGATGCCTAGTGTGCTTCGTACATCCTTGACGGTTTTGCACACTTCTGGCCAATCTTTGATTCCCACTATTTTGGCTGGATCGATAGAAATGACCCCTCTTCCCAAGTGCACACCCAGGAAGTCGACTTCTGGTTGTTCGAATATGCACTTGGTTGGTTCTAGGAATAGGGAGTGTTGTTCTAGGAGTGTTAGTACTTTGTGTACTATTTGGCAATGCAAGTCTTGTTCCCCTTCGCTTGTGGCAATGATGAGGTCATCCATGTAATGCTTGAAGTTCTGTGGGTATTTCTTTCTTAGTGGGTCGATAACGAAGGCTATGAACCTTGAGAACGTTGCTGGGGCATTACACAATCCAAAGGACATTATGCAAAATTGGAATAGCCCTCTATACATTTTAAAGGCTGTCTTCCATCGATCTTTGGGGACTATCTGGATATTGTGGTATCCTTCCCTTACGTCGAACTTGGTGAAGAGTATTTTGTTTCCTAGTTCTTGTATGATGGTGGATATTCTTGGTAGTGGGGTAATGTCCACCTCGGTCCATTGGTTAAGCTTTCTGTAGTCCATGATGAACCTGAATCTGCCATCCTTTTTTGGAATTGTGAAGGAGGAGAATCCATAAGAAGATTTGGATGGTTCGATATATCCCTGGCTCAAGTTTTTATCAATGTACTTGTCTTGTGCTTTTTGTGATTGGATCGAAGCTGGGTACATTTTACAGTTAATGACGTTGGGGGCTCCTGGTTTTAGATGAATTCAATGGTCAAATTCTCTAGGTGGGGGGAATCTTTGTGCTTCTTCTTCTGAGAATACGGCTGCATGTCGTTGGTATTCCTTAGGTATGCTTTCATGGGCAGTTATTTCACTCTTTTGGTGTTTCATGGCCATTTGTTGGGCTATAGATTAGTGTTTTAAAGTCTGGTCTGGTCCAGTTTTTTTTGCCTTTTATGGAAAAACCGGAACCGGACCGGTCCGAGAAATTTCCATATATGGTAAAAAACCGGACCGGAACTGGAAAGGACTGATAAAATCGGTCCTTATCGGTTCAGTTTCGGTCCTAGGACCGGTTAAAACCGGTTTTTTACGGCCAAGATCTTATCTAATCGATTAGCAAATTTAGGGGCACGAATTACAGATGTAGGAGATGGTGTCCCTAAATTTGCTAAGCAATCGGATAAGATCTTGGGCTACATTTCACTAATCAGTTTTATGTACAATCTAATCTTCTCCAATACTAGTCGAGAGCACTATCGAGACTGTCAAGAGCACTATCGAGACTGTCGAGAGCACTATTGAGACTGTCGAGAGCACTATTGAGACAGTCAAGAGCACTGTCGAGACAGTCGAGAGCACTATCGAGACAGTCAAGAGCACTATCAAGATAGTTGAGAGCACTATTAAGACAGTTGAGAGCATTATTGAGACAGTCAAGAGCACTATCAAGATAATCAAGAGCACAACCAAGACAATTGAGCTTATAATCAAGACAATATGCCTAAAACTGATTAGCAAAATGAACCTTAGGATCTTATCCGATTGCTTAGCAAATTTAGAGGCACTAACTCCAGATATATGAGATGGTTCTCACAGATTTGCTAAGCAATCAGATAAGATCTTGACCCTCAATTTGCTAATCAGTGTCAGGTACAGTTAAAATTCCCCAACACTAATAGTTTTCCTTATAACTTGGGAAATAAAATAGCAAAAAATAAGGAAAAATATTTAAATATTCCTAGACTACTAAGGGGTTTTAGAACCGGTCTTTAACTGGTTAAAACCGGTTTTTAGTGGTTTTAATAATTTTCTAAATTTGCTAAAACTGTAACTGATCTATCAGTTCTTATCAGTTTCAGTTCAGTTCAGTTACAGTTCATATTAGGTCCAGTTCAGTTCAGTTTCAGTTTTTTTATCAGTTCTAGGACTGAACTTTTAAACACTAACTGGACACTCACTGGAAAAATTCCTTCCCCACTAAGGAAAATGACTAATCTTGACGACAGATTCCTTGCCACCGCCATGTAATGCAGTCGACATTAGACTAAGTTCAAAGAGGTAGTCTGACTGCTAGATAGTGCTCGAGTCGCACTAAGTCGATTATAAGGATGAGAGAGACGACTCTGAAGTGTCGTCCAAGACTTTGCCTGGTAAGGGTTCCCACTAGATAGGAATGAATCCTATAGCCACCCACAGTATAGATGATAAAGAGAAGTATATTGGTAACCTGATAGACAGGAGACTCAACTTGCCGTCTTAGGGACAGCAAGGTGCAACCTATATACTACAAATGGACTGATGACTAAGCTAGGATACACGCTACTAGCACAAGGCCTCCATGAGGCGCACAGCCATCAGTAACAATATAACACGACCTAAACGCAAGGCAAACACGAGGTAGACATGACAGAACTCTAATATCGTACATGAGGCAATCACAAGTAGGGAACAACACGGGTAAACCCCTGGGTACCAATGACCCAACCCGTACCCGTACCCGTCAAAAACCTGTACCCATGACCCGTGGACACAAGTACCCACGGGTCATTCCCACGGGTGTATGGGTATAGACCCGTCATGGGTTTACCTGCAGTAGGCTGTCGATATTTCCATAGATGAGCGCCGCATCGAATAAATGAGGGCCCAGGGCCATGTGTTAGATGCACCAGCATGTGCTGAACTTACCCCCACCGTGGACACCGCCGGCATTGAACCCATTGGTGCAGCTAAGAGAGCTGCAGCCGCAGAGCTCGAGGCGTTGGAGCTTCGGGTAGAGTGTGAGGATGGGTGTATGTGACATGGCACCTGCAAAACGACATGCCCCCAGGGGCAAGCAGGTGCTTGAAACACCGCTGCCGCACCAGGGACATGGTCTCGCGTGGGCACAAGCCCAATGCACCGCAAAAGTGTGCAACCAAGCACGCTGACACGAGACGGCAAATGCGTGCACAACGCAGCACAGTGATTCGATCTGAATGAGAGCAAGTGTGTGCTCGAGGCACTGCTGCTGCTGCTGAAAGTCGAACCAACCAGGCGCGAAGGCAAACACGTCTTGGGGCCACAAGAATACCCCGAAAGTCGAACCAACCAGGTGCAAAGGCAAACACGGTTGGGGCCACAGGGGTCCCCCAAAAGTTGAACCAACCGGGTGCGAAGGTGAACACATATTAGGGCCACAAGGGTACCCCGAAAGTCGAACCGACCGGGCGCGAAAGCAAACACATCTTGAGGCCACAAGGCAGTGCGTGTTGCTTGGCGAATGCGTCGGCAGACGAAAGGCAGCGACGGCGAGGTCGGGGTCGGTCCTGATGCGAAGGCGATGAGGGCGGGAACAAGTGCGATTGGGAGTGTAGTGTTAGCGATGATGTGGCCTGCGCATCGTTTGTTTTGTGTCGCGGACAGACCTGGAGCTTGCGGTGGTGGGGATGGTCGAGAGAAAAGGGTGAGTCAACGTTGAACGCCGTCTCTGGTGCCTGACGCGCGTCCAGGTCACGCGTTGCCCAACGCGGGGCCTTACATTGACATCACTCGGGTTTGAAGTGAGCTGAATGTCTGAAGGTGCTAAGGTCACGCGTGGCCTACAAAGGTTGAGGCCGAGATACTAGCAGAGGCTGGTGTTGGAGTTAGTGAGTTGTTCACTGATGTCCATGCCGAAGACCCTGAGCTGGGTGTGTGGGCCGGCTGTTGTCGATTACCATTTGTTTCGTAAATTCGTTTGTTTTGTTTCGAGAAGGCAGGTTGGAAGACGTGTTTAGTCAGTCAGGCACGACACCCACGGGTACTGGCCCACAGGTCCACGGGTACAAAAATGTACAAAAATGGCAACCCGTACCCGTACCCATGAGTACCCATACCCGAGACCCATCACGGGTACCCCATACCCATGTAGTTCCCTAATCACAAGGCCAGTTCCTGAACTTACACCGGTACAATGGTAGACCTGTTCCCAGAGGCCGGTAACATTCCTACTAAAAACCACATGCCATGAAACTCTACCCACTCTTATGTACAACAAATCCCCTCTACAGATGGTCCCACAGGTGTCAGCCCTTATGATGACAAGACAAATCAGTGATACAGCGAAAACAACTATCACTTATGACTTGCCCATTACCCTGATTCCCAAAGTCCTATGGGAAAGACATCCAAACCACGAACTAACCCTATGGCCCTATGACTTAGGAGACGACTTACTAACAGCTATCACAAGTTCCTCTGCCACAAAGACTTGGACCACATGGACGCTAGGAAGCTACTTGCTGATGACAGATGACCAATCATGGGATGACAAGACTATGGGACCAGAACAAGGCCCAAAGGCACATCTAATGTGGCCAAGAACTGGCAATACTGCGACCAGAGAAGACCCAAAGCTGCCATGGTTCACGATGACTGACAGAGCTACCAGTCTAGATGAACAGGGTAGATGATTAACAACCCACGCAAATGCCAAGAACAAACTACTTGATCAGAGACTGCTACAATTAGAGGGACTAACAAATCAAAAACCCCTATGAAATGCCAACAACGAAACTAGGCGAATTCTAGAAGATCCAGAAAGACAAAACTACCAGAACTATTTGCCAACCCAAAACTACGACTTGAATTGCCAAAAGAGACAATCATCGCATGTCATCGGCCGTATACTTGCCCAGAATAGAAGGATGGCCCGCAGAACCGAGACTAAAGCAAGACGACACTTAAAGGCCAAAACAAGTACTACACGGCCAATGACTAAATCGTCCATCAAGCGCCAACAATCCTCCAAAAGAAGAACAAAGACATCAAATAAAGCCTTTATTGTCAAAACCCTACCAAAGTTGAAGACTTGGGACACGTACCTTGCCGCCCTATTAACACCAAAAGCCTTAAACAAAAGACATACCGCCCAAATTACACCCCATCGAATTATCACATTCCCTGTACAGGATCAGGTTGCCACACAGCATCAGACATCACCGCCCATAGACTACTTAGATAGGCTGCACAGCCTACAGGAACCAGCTGAAGACGCTCAAACATTGGAATCACTGTTGAGCAATGAACAGAGTAAAGGAAGGCCCATGTACCTAAGGGCCTCAAAGATGCCAGGACAAGCTGTCACTGCCACGTGGTGCAGTCGACAATAGACTAGGTTCGAAGAGATAGTTGGACTGCTAAGTAGTGCTCGAGATGCACTAAGTCGATTATGAGGATGAGAGAGACAACTCTGAAGTGTTGTCCAAGACTCTGCCTGGTAAGGGTTCCTGCTAGATAGGAATGGATCCTATAGCCACCCACAGTATAGATGGTGAAGAGAAGTATATTGTTCTAGTCTGATAGACAAGAGACTCAACTTGCTGTCCTAAAGACGACAAGGCGTAGCTTATATACTATTCTAAGACATCTGACTAAGCAAGAAACACAAGGCCTCCATGAGGCGTACAGCCATAAGGAACACAAGTACACAACTCAAACACAAGGCAAACATGAGGCAGACATGACAGTACCCTAATATCATACATGAGGTAAACACAAGGCCGGTTCCTGAACTTACACCGGTACAACGGTAGACCTGTTCCCAGAGGCCGGTAACACAAGCGGCCCATGGACTCAGATCAGAGCAGACTGTGGAAGAACAATCAGACCTACTTGAAGATTTGACTGCTGAAGCTAGCAAATTGGACTGCCACTGCAGCATGTGTAGACACCAATTACTGAAACTCACTGAAGAACAACAACGTGTTTGGAGACATCTGGAGTGTGCAAGGTATGAATGTGAACAGATGACACCTGCCTTAGAAGGCCTTATTGAAGAAATCTTAGCCATGGAACTCTCAGAGAGTGTCACCGATCCAGGGACCAATGAAGGACTGGAAGACGAACCAGACCTTGAAGAAACACCCCAGAATGATCACATGAAGATACCTATTCACGATCAGGGGAACTCAAAGATACGCCTCCCTGAAGCATGGTGGAAAAATCCCACAGAAAGCGATGACTTGGAGAAGTCACTGAAGGACTATTTGGATGCAATTGAAGCAATGTTGCCTGAAGATATGACAACGCAATGGGGTACTACTAAAAGGAGTTACTCCCCATTGCACTGCCAAGAAGCCCCAATTGCCAAGAAATTAAAGATACTGGAAGAAGACCAAATTACCGAGGTCTATGAAGACAGCGAGGACCTGATGGAAAAACCTGTCTCGCTGAAACAACTACACATTTTACAAACAAAACAAAGAACCGACCAAGACGAGAATAGTAACTCAATAGAAGCAACCCAGGGGAACCTTTGCACCCCCCAGTACCAAGAAAGAAATCGCACCCCAGACGTCATAGAACTGAGCTCTGAATCCTCAAACAAATCATGGGACCTCCCAGAACAACCCCAAAAGGAACCTGACAAGCAACCAGAAAGTTATAGAATGATGCCCAAGAAAAGCCATAAAGAAGCCACAAAAATTTTGAAATACTTGCAAAACAATAAGACCACCGCCCAGCAAATGCATTATCAGTCAAAGGACTGCACAAAGGCACAGAATAAGCGCAGAAAACAGCCAAGGATCAATGCCACCACTCCAGATCCAGTAGTGCAAAGAATTGACAACATATTAAAATCACTATTCAACCTGAGACTTGATGAACAACTGGTAAGAACGGGTGCATCCAGAATCCCAACCAACTATGAAGATGCCAGTACTGAGGCCAAAGCACCCCCACAATCTGCCTACAGCAAGAACGCCCATCCTAGAATGAAATGGCAAAATTCCCATCATTCAGGAACCGGAAAAATGGAGAAACATATGTTGAGCGCCCACTGTCGAGGCTGTCCTGGGAAACATAGCCTCAGGAAGGAACGTACTCACTGCCAATGCCAGGAAAGTTACAGATGCAATGGAAAGGAAGCCTTGCAACGTGAAGATGAAACCTCTCAAGGTGCAACTACTCGCACAAAACTTTATGACAATCACAAAGAAAATAATTGCACAAAAATAAGGAGTCTCGCCCTCACAGACTCAGGAATAAAAGAAGTGCTGGACCACCCAGGGAAGCGCTATTCCCCCATCTACTTGTTCTATCTCTTCCAGCCCTACATCCACCCCAAGTCTACTGTCATGGCTCGTATCTCCGCCACTGCCCTTGCCACCTGTCTTACCGCCGAACCCATCCCCATTGCCGAAGAAGTGGACTGGGCTATCACCCCTCACCTTCATCACCCTGTGCTCAATGAAGCACTCAAGTGGATCTATTCCCACTGCACCTCAATGTCTGACCCTCATGCCCTTCGCTTGCTGGCTGGCTGCAAGCCTGTGGACGATCTCGTCCACCTCTGTCAGATTATGCTCCAGGACAGAGCCGCGCAATGTCTCTCCCCCTCATTCCTCACCATTCCTGCCCTCATTGAAGCAGAGGACACTGACATCCTCTTCTGGGACCTATTCCCTCACCTTAGGTCCAACAATGCCATTCAGTCATTCTACGATGCCTGTGGTCAGAAGAACCCCAGTCCTACGATGCAGAAACAAATCAAGGCAGACTTCCGCAAGTTTCAATGTGATTGGGAGGCATGTTGCCTCCAGTACGACGAATACTCCACCGCTAAGTACTTCCTTCGCAAGAGCACCGACCATGCGCTCTATATCCTGATCTTCCAACCCCATCACTATGCCAATATCACCATCGTCGCATCCTCCAACCCCCAACGCCCTTACTGTGACCCATACAAGTCCTCGTGGGTCCACTACCTTGCCGAAGACCCACACACCCTAGATGAGTGGTACTAGGTGCGTGGAGAGCACCTCCATAGGAAGGGGGTGATGGTACGAACTTTTTACCTTTTACTGCACTGTGAACTGCTTACCCCATTATGCTTACTCTTCCCTCGCCTTACTTCAGACTGATTACTGTATGTATTGCCTGTGTGCTGCCACCTACGCTCTGATGACTCCTGCCTGATGTACTGATATGCACTGCCTCAAGTACCAATACTATGTGTGACTGTGTGCCCTACGATAGCTACTGTATGCTACTGATACTACTACTACTAGGACTAACTGTGACTCAGATCCTATTAGTGTAGTTACCAGGACTCCCTGTATTTAAAGACTGCCTAACTAGATAGTTGAGCCCTAAGCTCAACTTTGTATGCAATCTACATTGTCTTTGTCCCTCTTCACTTAGTGCCAGCCTAAGTGTCTGCTTCAAGACTTCCCCTCTCATCTCCTCACCTCGCTTGCACTCGGCTCATCGCTGAGAGCATTCACATGCCTGCTTAGTGCTGTAAACTAAGACGTCTACTGCTAGTTAGTCCTAAAGCAGTAACCATCACATGCCCCGGCCCGGACCTCCCAATCAGTCAACTCTGCCGTGTTCATACTCAAAGTGGTCCCCAGCCCGCCTTGCCACTCGTCGGCCCGTGTCCCACTAATCCTCGATCACCATCAGCCATGTAGTAACACCTTAGTGCCCTATTGGCCAGTCATACTGGACTACTGTCTCCTTCAGACCTACTGCTGATTTATTATTCCCTTCCTCTGCCGTCTATTCCTATTCGACTGTTGACTAAGTCGATCAACTACCTACTCATCTAAACCTACAGATAGTTCATAGAACTACAGCAAGTTGTCTAGTACAGTGAATGGCCCGTAGAGCCGTAACACCAGAGCATCAACTAAGCCCTCCAGAGTAAAACAAGGCCTTTGCTGAACTTGAGGCTTAAGCTGTTCACCTTTGAAGGTTGCAATAGCCTCTAATGCACCCTTTGCTCTAATTGTAAGACCAAGCTTCTCACATTCAGCAATCCAGTCTTTGATATGAGTGAGATATAGATGCTTGCGTAAAGTGGTGGTAGATGTTGATTTGCTATATTTTGAAACTTTCTGCCTATGATTGCTCTTATAAGCAGATCTAAAAATCTGTTAATTATATGAACTATTCTATAAGATAGGCAAATAACTTACA
>QFEY01000884.1:0-39120 GCA_003316435.1 Russula virescens | reverse complement strand
CCAAACCCATACCTATACCCTTATACCCTTACACCTGTATACCCAAGGGTTTACCCATACCCATGTCACCCCTTACTTGAGTGCCACCCACAAGTTGCTGTTGTCAATGTCAGGGTGGAAGTACTGGCAGATGGCTGCATCATCAAGGTGTTTGTTGAGATTGTCACATTCCTTCTTGAGTGCCTGGAAGAGTTCAAGGTATTTGTCTCCAGCATTGAGGTCTCCAATGTTAATTGGGGGGTTGGGTTATGCTGCCATGAGGAGGATCTTGAGTTTGAGTTTCTTGAGCTTACCAGGCCAGACCCTGCTGTTCTTTCTGTAGACTATGATGGCTGTGTTGGCCAGGGCCCAGGTCTCATTGAGGGTGTTGCTGCAGTAGGGGTCCTGGCTGATGTTGATTGGGGGTTGATTCTCCTTATTGCTGTCTGAAAGAGCTGTTCCCTTGTTGACAACCTCCAGTCCAGTGCTGCTAGGCTCATCACTTCTGCTGGTGTTGGAAATGTTTCCTCCCTCATTATCTCTATGACTGACATCAGTATGGCAGCTAGGACTGCTGTTCCTACCTCTTCCTCATCATTTGTCATTGAGGATCTGTGCAATGATGAGGACTGTGGGTTGTCCCTGGACATGGCTGTCGTCAACCCCATTGATGTCCTCCTGGGGGCAGGGGAGAAGGTCTGGAATGGAGTTGGGGGTCTGGCATTGATGAGGGTGGATGTTGTTGATGTCAATAATGGCTGGCTGTTGGTATGAGTTGGTTGGTAACGACAGTTGCAATGGTTGTTTGGCATTGGACATGAGAGGTAGTGGAGTTGAGTCAGGGTGGAACTGATGGTTGGGGTGGATAGTGATGCTTTTCTCCATTCCCAACTCGAGGGTTCTTATAGCAAGCTCTTCGACTGTTGAGTCTCTGCTTGAATTCTCTATTGTTCTTGAGTGTTCTTTGCTATTGGTTCAGTGTTTTCTTGTCCTGGTGCTGTGCTTTGATGGTGGTGTCTGCTGCACCTCCAGGAACTGATTGATAAGGTCAGGGGCATGGATATCTGTTTCATATTCCCATGAGTCATAAGCTGGCAAATACCCTTTCCATTGGATTAGGTATTGTTTCTGTTTTCAGTATTCTCTTTGTTTGATGATCTGTTTGACTTCCCATTCTGGTTCTCCATCAATAATGTCAGGCAGTGGTTCCAGGAAATTCACTCTGTGTTGTTCTGTTTCTTTGTAATGGGTTAATAGGGATGTGTGGAACACCGGGTGTACTTTTCACCGCATAGGGATTTCTAATTTATAGGACATTGTTCCAATTGTTTCTAGAATGTTGAAGGGTCCATATCTTTTTGGGGCTAGTTTCTTTGTCCCATAAGGGAGGTTTAGGTTTGTTCCTTCAAGCCATACTTTATCTCCTTCTTTATAAGGTGAATATCCCTTTTTGTCCTTTATGAGTCGATCCTGTGCATCCTTCATTGCTTTCTCAGCTGCCATTCTTGCTGACTGTAAATGTTCTAGCCTTTTGGCTATTCCTGGTACTTTGGGCAATCTTTCCAGCTGGTGTGCTTGTGGGATAAACCCCATGAGAAGGTCATATAGCGCCATTTTGGTGGTGGCATTGGGCCACAAGTTCCTTGTGTATTGTGCCATTGGTAGCCAAGTGGCCCAATCATTCTGCCTCTGGCTGCAGTACATCTGGAGGTATTGTTCCAGGGATTGGTTAGTTCTTTTGCTTTGTCCATCTGTCTGTGGGTGGTAGGCAGTTGAGATGTTTTTGTAAGGCATCTGACTTAGGGTGCCTTACAACAGAGTATAAGCCATGTGTGGCTGTTACTGAGTCCAATGGCACACCTAAGGTGCCACCATGTCTACAGGCACTTATTGCCTACGAGGAAACGAGATGAGGTGTGCCCCAATCAGGCACATGGTTAAGGATATAGCGCATGTGTTGGCACACACCATTGAGACTAGTTGCACACTCCATTGTGTGAGCTCCATATCAGGCAAGTATGCCCTTGCAGATTGGTAGACTACACTGTAGGTACAATGTATTAAAGGGGTGCCTTCCCACTCGGGGAAGACAGACAACTTTTACCCCTCTACATAACTTCACAATATACAGCATTTGGGCTGGTTCTATTGTGGGAAGTTCTTGAGGAAAGTCTAAGTGTTACCAGCCTTTGGGAACAGGTCTACTGTTGTACTGGTGTAATAAGTTCAGGAACTGGCCTTGTGTCTGCCTCATGTACAATATTAGGGTACTGTTGTGTTTGCCCCATGTTCACCTTGCATTTGAGTCATGTTGTATTGTTACTGATGGCTATCTGCCTCATGGAGGCCTTGCACTAGTAGCATGTATCCTAGCTTAGTCATCAACCCGTTTGTAGTATATAAGCTACGCCTTGCTGTCCCTAAGACAGCAAGTTGAGTCTCCTGTCTCAGTAGTCTCAATATACTCCTCTTCTCTACCTTTACCGTGGGTGTGTCACAGACAGACTCTTGGTATGTTCAGGAAATGGCCTTGGTAAAATTTACTATACCTGTTCTGACCTGTTCAGACTGTACCACTAATTGGTACATCCTCATGAGGCTCTCTGGATTGCCTGAGGATCCTTGTACTATTTGCTGTGTCTATGACTTGTTCTGACTCGTCCCTGTTGTGTACTGTACTTGTGGGCAGTGTCCCAGCATTGTTCCAGACCCTAGGATTGGTATTCATAGTATTACAATCTCTCTTGTATTTAAGAAGACCCCAGTCTGAAGTTGAGCCTTAAGCTCGACTTAATTCTCAACTTGCAGCTTCTCCACACTGTCTGCTTAGAGGATAAGGGATCACCATATGTTCTATCCCATCTCCTCTCATCAATTGTGTGACAGAGTCTCTCAGTCGCTCATCTAGCTTCACTCCTTCAAGACTCTACCTAGTCTACCTGCTTAAAGGTGCAGGTGTATACTGCTTAAGCTTGAGCGTTAAGCAAGCACGTCCTGAGCTGCACTATTGCAAGGGAATTGAGCTGTCCTCCTACATGTCTCATTCCTCTGCACTTGTGTATACAAGCTACACTACTTGGAAGGTTTAATTGTCCGACCTTGTTTGCATTAAACCTCCCAACTTGTGTCCCGCACACCAGTGCTGGGTGGATTGTTGATAGCATCTACACTCCTCATTGCACTTGTGTCTCAGAGGTTCAAAGAGCAAGTGTGACTACTCACTCTTCTACCTCTGATAGCTTGCTAGGTCTGCTTGACCTCGTTCTTGCAAGCTCTCTAGCCCAAGGCCCGCTGTAGCCTTAACAGGGTGGCTATTGGGTCGGAGCCCATTTAGCAGGAACCCTTACCAGTACAAGCCATGGATGACACTTCAGAGTTGTCTCTCTCATCCTCATAATCGACTTAGTGTGTCTAGAGCACTACCTAGCAGTCAGGCTATCCCTTCAAGCTTAGTCTATTGTTGACTGCACCACATGGCAGTGACATTAGACTCAACTTTGTTTCAAAACTGGCACCAAGATTCGAAGATGACAGATCCTTCTCTAGGATCTTCTTACAACCACAGGGCATACTCAGTGGGATACCCAATACCAGAGTCTTCCAGTTCGATCCAAAAGATGGAGCACCACCCTTCCTCATCTTCACCAACAGCACTCAAGGAAGACTCAACAAATGATCTAAATCAGTAGTATTCTACGAAAACAAGTGGAGAAACATCGAATACTGTGCTACCACAAATGAGTTTGAACTTGGGAGCCTAAACCCAGACATGTAACAATTTGATATCCAAGAAGACAAAGTGATTGAAGACTTGGCAGCCAAAATGGCCACTATCACAATCACTCACACCTCCACCAGAGAACAAGACAACATCATCCAAGCCTTAGGAAAAGCAAGACAAGAGAAACGAGGAGAGAAAATTACAAGTAATCTCGACAGAGCCCTAGGAAAGCCAGACCTGAATGATCCGAACCCCGGAGGGAACCCAGAAGGCTCCAGAGGACCAGGCGGACCACCAGGAGGGCCCGCACCACCAGGAGGACCAGGAGGACCTGCAGGAGGACCACCCAACCAAAATGTCCTACAACCAATCCTGGTGAACCCAGATGTTAAAGCTATAGGAAGCCTTCCCCAATATTTCACTGGCGAAAGGAAGCAAGCCAAACAATTCATAGAAGAGATCAAAGCATACCTCCATGTCAACTCGGACATAGCAGGATTCAACTCTCCCATCAAGAAAGTTGTGTTCACACTCACCCTCATCAAAGGAGATAAAGTTGCATCATGGGCACATCAAATGGGCGACTGGCTTGATACACTCGACCCTGTTGCAGATAACATTCCACTTGTATGGATCGCATTTGTCCAACGATTCTTCAAACGATTCCATGATACTATGGAAATAGAGCAGGCCAGGAACCAGATAGAAGACATCAAGATGGATGGGCTTGCCATCAACGAATACACCAGTCAATTCAAGGACCTAGTCATCAAAGCAGAGTATGACTTAAACCACTCAGAGACCTGCAGAAAATTCATCAAAAACCTACCACACTTCATGCTGCTTAAAATGGCAGATCTGTCACTCCCCAGCAACTACCACAACTTAAAAACCAAACTGGAAAGTATCGTACAGTCACAAGTTACCATACAAGGGATCCTGCAACAAGTCGTAGGAAAAGCCCCTTTTCCAGACAACAACAACCATCCCCGCCCTCAGAACAACAATTGGAGGGGAAACAACCAACAGTGCCCTCCTCAGAGGAGCTGGCAAGCCCCAAGGGCTCAGGGAACCTTTAACACATCCAATGCCCCAAACTGGATGAACGATAGACTAGTTCCCATGGACCTCAGTAGGGGACATGCCCCAAACAACTCTGGGTGGCACCGACCCCAGAATCAAGGACCGAGACAATGGGGTCCCCTGCATCAGGGGCCCAGAGCCAATGTCACACAAACCCCTGCCACAAACAACTCATGCTTCAACTGTGGCAAAGTAGGGCACTTTGCTAAAAACTGCCTGCAAAGATGCCCCCAATGTACCCAAGCCAATCTGGTTGAGTTCGACAGATTCCAAGATGACCTGGAACAACAACAATACCAGCACAAAGATGCCCCTACTCAAGTGGCCCACATTTGTACCAAACTAGAATCCTTATCCCAAGAGGAAAGGAACAAGATGGCCCAGCAGATGGGCGTAGCTGAGGATTTTTCCAGCGTCTGATTAGGTCAGCACTAATCAGACAAAGTACAAGTTATACAGAATCAGATCCCGTGTACATATCTGCTCGAAAATCAATGACTGTTTGCACCTTTGTCCATTCCATATCAAAAAGAGCTGAGGTGGTTGCCCTAGTAGATTCTGGCACCACAGAAAACTTCATGAATCTGGAATATGCTAAATGGTTACAACTCCCCATCAAATGACTCGAAAAACCCCAACCACTATTCAATGTCAACAGAACAGAAAATACAAACAGGGCCCTCACCTACTACACCAACCTATCCATCCAAATGGGAACCCAGAAAATGAACATGCACTTCTTCCTGATGCAATTAGGAGAACACAAAGCCATCTTTGGCTACCCTTGGTTCGCAGCATTCCAACCCAAGATCGATTGGAAGAGGGGATAGATTGATTACACCCAGCTCCCCATCATAGCAAGGGCAATAAACTACAAAAAGGCCCGTTTCGTCCCACGGACATGCAACATCCCCAGACCAGTACATTGCAACCAATACTATATTGGCCACATAATGTTCAATACCATGGCATCAAACCCCAACCTCTCCAAGGTACCCTCAGAATACCACATACATGGAAAGGTATTCAGCAAAGAAGCCTTGCAACGACTACCCGCACATACCATATGGGACCACGCCATCGAATTACTCCCAGGAGCCCCTAATACACTACCAGGACGCCTCCTTCCCCTAACACAAGAAGAACTTAGAGAGGCTGACAAATTCTTCCAAGAACACTTGGAAAGAGGGACCATCCATCCATCCAACTCCCTGTACTGCACCAACTTCTTCTTTGTGAAGAAAAAGGATGGAAAATTGCAACCCGTACAAGACTACCGACCAGTAAACAAATGGACTGTCAAAGACCAAACCATCTCACCCCTCATCTCTCAAACCATTGACTGGCTTAGCGGATGCACCCTATTCACCAAATTCAACATCAGATGGGGGTACAACAACATCAGGATCAAAGAGGGTGACAAATGGAAGGCAGTGTTCCTTACCCCTCAAGGGTTATTTGAACCCATGGTCATGTTCTTTGGCCTTACCAACTCCCCTGCAACCTTCTAAAGGATGATGAACATCATCTTTAGACCTGAAATCGCACAGCGATGGCTCTCTGTCTACATGGATGACATCTAGGGAATGGCACAGGTAACCTGTGGGTAACTTTGAGCCTACCCATACCCATACCTGTGCTCTACCCGTACCTGTAACCCACGGGTTTTGAACTACGGGTCATGCAGGTACAGGTTTTCTTCACTCAAGACTACAGACAAGACGAACACAATTTATTATGAAGAAAAACTATAGTACGATCTTATCCCAGCCATCCTCAAGTTCCACCTTCTCATCCCCTTCAACCTCCTGGAGGGCTGTAACAGCCAAAACATCATTGTCTCTGACCAAGCCTTGCACACTCCATAAACCTAAGCAAAGAAGTGCCCGGGTGGATTGTGCTGTGAGTTTGCTACGGATGTGGGATAAGACAAGGTGGCCGCAGCTGAAGACCTGCTTGACATCAACAGATGTAGCTGAAATAAGTAATTTAGTTGACAAATATCAAAAGAAAATGATGACCTACCAGGAATTGTCAAATAATCCAATGCCATACACGAGAGGGAGGGATACATCGCCCGGTGCTCATGCCACCAGATGAGGACATCCTCGACCCTCTCCAGGTTGGTGCTGAGGTACCGGTCAAGCTTGTCACGCAATGTATGTTGGCTGCGTGCGCTAGGCACGTTCACCGAGTGAAGTCTGGACCAGAGGAAAGAGGGAGAGAGAAAAGGGAAGAGAAAAGAAAAGGGAGGCAATGGCACGCAGCACACAGAAAGAAGGGCAGAAAAGAGATGGTTTGATTGTCCGTAGGTAGAGCTGTTTAAATACATGATTTAGTACCTAAGGCTGTGCAGGAAAACATGAGAATACGAGTCAAAATGAGGCTTGTAAGAGCCGGTAGAAGCGAAGGCGATGCCGGTTGAAGAATGTTCCGATGGGATGTCACCATGAGCCAAGTTCCGAAGCGCACAGGTCCATGTGTGGCACAACGTGGGGCCTTACATCCACTGGGGGGTCTGAAATTTGACTGTCCTCGGTCAACTGCTTGACTGAAAAAAATCGGGGGCCTGTGCGTCCAAAATGTTGTCTGACTCGCTGTTTGAGACATCTGCAGCGTGGTCGTTGTCTCTGCCAGGGTGAGTGTGTGCGAGGGCTTAGCGCATCCCAGTTGCTGCCGTTGCTGCCGCACATTGAGTTGTTGTTTTTACTGTGGTCGGAATTGCCGCCTCCGGGATCGTATACCTTGATGCGGTCGCTGGTGATGATGCCGCGAGTTCTGCCACCGATGCTGTTGGTCTTGCCGCTGGGGTCAAACGCGTAGCTGTAGTTGCCACTGCTGTTGCCATGGCTACCATGGGCATCGCCATGAGTTGGGAGGCAGGCGCAGAAGCCAAAGGGAAGGGTAGTGGACGTGGTGAGTGGTGTAACAGGATTGCGGCCAGAGAGGGCAGTGTTGAATGGACTGGTGATGGATGGTGCGGGATCGGCAGGGACAGTGTGTGTGCGTGCGCGTTCGCCTTCGCATGCTGTGATGATGGGCTCGGGCAGAGGAGAGCTGGTGTCAGAGGTGGGGGAACTGCTGTTGGGGGTGCCGATGTCGGGAGTGGTCTTGTTGGACTTGCAAGAAAGGAGGTTGTTGCTGCTGTTGTAGGTGTTGGCATTTGTCTTGAAGTTGCGAGTTTGCCGAGTTCGAGAAAGGAGGTTGTTGCTGTTGTTGCCGGTGGTGTCCACTTTGTTCCTGATGTTGGCGGTGTATGGAGAGATGGAGGGAATGGGAGTGGCGAGGGATGGCATGGACGTGGGGGAAGCGGAATGAGGGATGGTTGCGAGGGTGAGTGGCGGCGTGTTGATGGCTGCTGGTGAGGTGAGAGCTTGCGTGATGTCGGAACCTTGCGATGGCTGGTGGACGGGCTTGCGGGTTGTTGAGGCAATGTTGGTTTTGAGGAGAACTGCTATTGCTGAGGTGATGACGGTGCCTGTCTTGCAGGGCAGAGGTGCCTGAGATTCTTGCGGCATTGGTGTCGGATATCCTCCTTCCAGGGCCTTGAAACTGCAAGTCTTATCACCTTGAGAGGTATTGAGGGGGAGGTGACAGTCTCTGGGGTAGCAATAGTGAACAACACAGAAGTCTTCAGGCAGCTTGCTGACAGTGCTAGAGTCACTGGACTCGCTGCCGATGTTGTTGTGGCTGCTGTCGGCATCGCCAGTGAGGGTGTCACACAATGCATCGCAATGGCCATTACTGCTCTCGCTGCTGCGATTGCTGGCAACCTTGCAGCCTGTGATAGCAGCCGTTGTGTGATCACCATTGCCTTTGCTGCTAGGAATTGAGCCGCTGTTGCTGCCTTTGGTGTCGCGTGTTGCACCGCTGGTAGTGTTGGAGCCTCGGTTGATGCCGCCGGGGTTGTAGACATAGTCGCCGTCGCTGGGTTTGTTGCCGTTGGGACCTCCGGGGTCGAATGCTAGGTTGCTGTGACCAATGCTGCACATGCCAAGGCTGGAAGTGGGAGCGTCGAGTGGATAGGCATTGTTGTTGCCGATGCCCTTGCTGTGGCTGGTGCTGCTGCTGATCTTGTTGCTGAGGAGCGGGGGCGCACACAAAGAAAGGTTGCAGACTGTGGGCGGAGGATGCAAGGCGGGGCTGGACAGAGATGATGGAATTGCGGCTGGCAAATGGACTGTGACGGGTGAAGGAGACTGAGCTGCGGCAGTGGCAAATGGCGACTGTAGTACGGCGAGTGATGGACACGGCTTGGCTACGGCGAGCGACTGATATGGCTGGACGATGGGTGGCTGAAACAATTCCACTATGGCGAGTGGCTGAGGCAACTGGGCTACGGTGAGCGGCTGATACGGCTGGGCTATGGCTGGCTGGGATGGTTCCACTACAGCGAGTGGCTGAGGCAACTGGGCTATGGCGAGCGGCTGATGTGATTGGGCTACGGCGAGCGGCTGGTATGGCTGGGCTATGGCAAGTGGCGGATTCGGCTGGACTACGGCGGGTGACTTATGCGACTGAGCTACAGCGAGCAACTGATATGACTGGACGGCTGGTGACGGAGATGATGGAGGCAGACTGGGAGGCAATGGCAATGGGGGCGGAAGTGGTGCTGATGGCAATGGCAGGACGGGACATAGGGAGCGTGGTGTAGGAGCATCAAGAGCGGGAGGTGAGGATGTCTCATAGCCTTCTTTGTGCATCAGCCGTTTAACGTTTTCCATTGCTTGTAGGTCTTGTTCCTGGCTGGACCAATGCTCCTGATTTTGCGGGTAGTGGAAGACAGTGCCAGCAGCGCATAACACTTCTCGGTAGAAGAATGGTACTCCTTCAGGCTGATTGGGATGCCGGGCGATGAGGAGTGGGAGAACTATCTCACGATCCTCTGAAGGGAAGCCGTGCCAGTACAGAATGTCGTGCTCTTCTTTAGAGAGGCAGCCACACCTAAGGAGTGGTATGCTCACTTCCAGGAAATGAATGTGGTATTCGACTACACCGTTATTGTAGTTTTTGCAAACAGTCAACTCGGCTCTGCTGAGGCTGAGGAGATCCAGGTGCTCGTCTACATGCTGGCAGTATGCAGGGCTATAGAAGCGAGACATTGCCTCCATAAGGGGCCCAGGGGGGGCTCAAAAGAACTGAAGTCACGACCAAGGTCGTAACTGAAGCTGAAAAACTGGTCCTGGAACTTCACTGAGGGTGGGCTCCAGTTGTATGTTGGCTGCGTGCGCTAGGCACGTTTGCCGAGTGAAGTCCGGACCAGGGGAAAGAGGGAGAGAGAAAAGGGAAGAGAAAAGGAAAGGGAGGCGACGGCACGCAGCACACAGAAAGAAGGGCAGAAAAGAGATGGTTTGATTGTCCGTAGGTAGAGCTGTTTAAATACATGATTTAGTACCTAAGGCTGTGCAGGAAAACATGAGAATACGAGTCAAAATGAGGCTTGTAAGAGCCGGTAGAAGCGAAGGCGATGCCGGTTGAAGAATGTTCCGATGGGATGTCACCATGAGCCAAGTTCCGAAGCGCACAGGTCCACGTGTGGCACAACGCGGGGCCTTACAGCAATTCCTTCTGTGTGGGGGCACTGAGCGACAGAAGGTCATCGAACATGTTTTTCAGCCTCAAGGATGCCTGCCCGAAGATGTTAACATGAACCCGAGGAGAACAAGGAGCGCACCTTTGGTGTCACATTTGATGTTGTTGGTCCTTCTTCTTCTGAGTCATGAGCCCTTTCCTGTTTGTAAGATTGTTTAAAAACATCGCATATCATTTCTCTTGCTGTTTCAATCCAGGCCTCTTCCCAGCCAGCTGTCTTAAAGTATAAGAGTTTGTGACAAGGGTGCAGAACTAATTCAGATGGAATAAGCAAAGGTTCAAGGGAAACTGGAGTGACAAACATACCCATAGCAATGTGGTACACCTCGGACAAGTCTGTGAGCGAGTAGTATCGATTCAGGGTCTTCTTTCCAAGTTCTAGAGATGATCTGATGGCCAGGGAGAGGTCCCGATCACATGCATGCAAAGTAAGCTTGTCATTGATGAAATCCATTGCCGGAATAACGGTAGCGAGGTTGGGTGTTGAACGAGAAAAGAACAAAGTTGCATCTTTCAAGACCTGTGATAGTGTACCACGGATGCCATGTTATGATGAGTCAGGATTCCGCAGAATGCTCACATGCTCACCTTGAGGACATCACTGAGCTGCACTGCAATTGTCCACTCCCATTCGTTCAACTCGAAGTCTTGGAGCTCGTTTTGCCTTTCTGCTGTTAGCATGTCGATTGCCTTGTGGTATTCGAGCGCAAATTTCAGCATGTCATAGGTCGAGTTCCAGCACGTCGCCACATCGCAGGGCATGATCCTATTGGCCACTTTGAGTTCCTGAAGCAGCCGTTGCCAAGCAGGCAAGACAATCGTCGATGAGTTGACGATTTTGAAGGCAATTTTCCGAAGCTTCCGATTTCTGTAAGTAACATTCTCTGTGGCACCGTTCTTTCTCACCTTCACTAGAACTAGTCTGACTGGGCGAATCTCTTGCTCAATTTGTGCACGCTCAGCAAGGGAAAGCAGTGACATCTCATCAACCCACCCTTCAGTGTTGTCATCTGGCCCTATTTCCGTGTCTGTCTCACCTCTGTTGCCGTCGATCTTATGCTGCACCATCTCCTCTATAGTGTGTTGTTCTTCGAGACCCACATCAGCTGCCAGGTTCTGC
Source organism: Russula virescens (assembly GCA_003316435.1). NCBI lineage: Eukaryota > Fungi > Basidiomycota > Agaricomycetes > Russulales > Russulaceae > Russula > Russula virescens. The sequence goes on along the minus strand of QFEY01000884.1, from coordinate 27,625 downwards.
AAATCCTGGCCTTCATCATCTAGGTTTTTATCTTCTCTTTTTTTCTGTATGTCGAATTGTTTTATTATTGATTTTGCTACAAGATTAACGATGTGCAGGAAGCACCATGTGTGGCCAACCTTGGAGAACGCAGGAAGAGATTCTGTGAGCTTGGCGACCATCACATCGTTACACGATGCGTTATTGCATGTAACACCCAAAATCTGACAGAGGTAAGTATTTCTCACTTACTTTTAATTTGATTCTCACCTTATCTGCAATTCTGAATTCCCATAGGACCTTTGCGAATGCCAACACTAAGTTCAGTCCAGAATGAGACTACAGATGAGGCCGATTGGTGAATGGCAGCAACTTCAGATTGTGGTATGTCCATACCTTTGCAACTTTGATGATATCTAATATGAGGCATAGTGGGACACTGGCTTGCTCAAGGTGGACTGTAAGCACGACAAATGCCAAGTGGTTTGGGGATGTCCACGTGTCGGTCGCAAAGTTCTGTTTGCCATCATATTTCTATCTCCCCTCAGTACTAATCAAGGCTTGGTTCAAGGAAATGGCCTCTTACCTCCAACATAGTGGCAATCCTCTGTCTGGTGTGTGCAAAAACCAGTCGAACATCATGGGATACTGTTGAGGGTGAAGGTATATAATATTCTGGCCGCCCTGTCTTCATCAGGGACTGAAAACCACAATCCTTTATGATATCAAAAGGTTGAGTGCTTTCAGAAACCCAACAGACAATCTCAGCTCTAGACAGGAGGTCAGGGGCCTTCTCAATGATGCGATGGATGAACAAACTTTGTCTCCATCTTTGTGTGTTGCCAGTGTGAGAAGGTAAGCTTTCCTTTCCCATTCCTTTCAAATAATATAGGGATTGATCCATCTCGTTGTCCAGAAGTTATCCCTGAGTTACATGCCTCAGCAGCATCCTTCATCTTGTCAGCTGCTTCAACAATTTCTATCCCCCAACATTGTTTGGCATGCTTTCGTAGATTGCTGGTTGATTTTGCATTGCCTTTGTCTAGATAATGGTGTATCTTCTTCTGGCAGTTTTTGGCAGCACAGATAAATTCATGGAAGCGATGCCCTTTGTAATAATCAACTCTGGGTTCAGAGAAGAAAAAGGAGTAAACTGGTGCATTCCACTCTTTTTTCAGACATTCTAAGCATTGCTCTGAGCATTTTTTGGGTCATAGGAACAGAATAGTGACATACCAAGTTCGACATCTGTCCCTTCTTCCTCTTAGTGTTGGGGAAGTTTGGTTTGTGCCTGAAACCACTTAGTGAAATGAAGGTAAAGGACTTATCCAATTGCTTAGCAAATTTAGGGACACTATCTCCAGATATAGGAGACCATAACCCTAAATTTGCTAAGCAATTGAATAAGATCTTTACCTTCATTTCACTAAGTGGTTTCAGGCACAAACCAAACTTCCCCAACACTACTTCCTCTTTGACTTCTCCCATGTCCAACTCTGTCCAATTAGTACTGCCATTGAACATGGATGATTCATCATCAGAGATGGTTATGGAATTGTTGCTAGGTCCTTTCCTCTTTTTTGGTAATGGGCCTTTCACCACTTTTGATGGTTTCCGCTTTAGGGTAGCATTGACTTTGGTAGAGCACTGTTGTGGCATGGTGGGTAGTTCGTTCCTTTTTTTTTTACACTAGTTTGTAGTGTTACTTGAAACTCTGCTGTCATTGCTGTTGTATGTAGGCATGTAGATAGGTAGCCAGTGTAGCTGGTGCTATGTTAATAGGTAATATATGCCATGGGTAGGGCAGGTTACGGGTTACAAGATTGTAACCCATACCCATACCCACCACTACCCTTACCCGTAACCCATATGGGTTTTAAAACCCCTGCTATTCCCTACTACTGGCCCAACACAATGCTGGAGATTACGTATGGCTAGATGGTAAAAACCTCAAATTTCCCCATCAGAAAACCAAACTACTCCCAAAATGGTATGGACCTTTCAAGATTGCCGATCAGATATCCCCGGTAGCCTACCGGCTCCATATACCCCCGACCTGGACTATCCACGATGTATTTCACGTGTCTCTCTTATCACCCTATCATGAAACAACTGCTTACAGCCCCAACTTCTCCCATCCACCACCTGACCTTATCAATGGAGAACCGGAGTATGAAGTGGAACAGATAAGAAGCCACAGACGTCATGGACGCTCCAGAACCCTCCAATACCTTATCAAATGGGCCGGTTACCCCGAAAGTGACAACACATGGGAACCAGCTGACCAAATACATGCACCCCAGATTATAAAAGCCTATCACCGAAAGAACCCCCTAATGTCTATAAAAACCCTAGGTATCCCAACCAACGAACTCAACACCTCACACTGGCTCCCATCACTCCTCACCCACTGTCCCCAAACCACAAATTCTCTTACAACCCCAAAAAGCACTTCCAGTTCCAACCCAGCCAGAACCTACACACCTTTGCCTTCCACTTCCTCAACAAAGTTCCCCCTTCTCACTCCTGTGAACACTCCTGCTTCTGCTGCATCTCCCTCTGCCCCTATCACCGTTAAAAACTGGATCCCAACCCCAAACCACTCAACAACCACCAAGGGTCCCTCTGCCCTTACTTCAGTCTTCCCCGTCAACACCCCTCCATATAAAATATACCTCCCCTTTGACCACTGCTTCCTCATCGACTGCAACTGCCCCTACAAAACCTGCTCTTATCACGACCACTCCTGAATCCTGGATCCTAATCCCGATGACACCCTCGCTGTTCTCTCCATCCTCTTTCAAATCCTCCCCCATATCATGTCTGACTGCAACGAGTCCCCTGCATACAACAAATCCCCTATGTCGGATTCTCCCATCCCCGTACCACCTCTGACACTTGCTCCCCTATCTATCCATCCTCTCTGCAGCCCTACCAAGGGACCTAACCTTGACCCTGAGGTTATTGCCATGGGATGCCTCTCCCTCTTGACCACCTGCAACACCCTCGCTGCCGGCTTCGACTTTCCTGTCCCTGTCCTCCAAGCCATGTGCACCGCACTTGCCAACACCGTCAATGCCCGACAGATCACCTACGACGCCCGCACCTGGATGCTCACAGAGTGTGCCAAAGCAGCCGAAGCCAAGCTGGCCAACTGCGACCAAGAATACCATATGGCCCCCACAGGCTATGAAATGGCCATCGGAAACTCTGCCTGCGAAAGCATCTGTATCCCCACTGGCAACAGGGTCTTCCAAAAGGCATGGTGGGTCAGACTCATGGGGGATGGTAAAGTGGCCGCATACTTCCAGGGGCAAAACACCGACGAGGATCCCTACATCTGCAACATCACTGCCCCCTACAACTGTGACAAAGACAACCCTGTGGAGCCAATTGCACCTTGGTTCTGCAGGATGCTGGTCGGGTCCCCCACCAACTTTGCCGTCCTATGTAACAAAACCGATGCCCTCTTCAACTGGGGGTATACTGCCGAAATCACCCACTACCGAAGCATCCAGCAGGACATTGCTACTCTGCAGGACAAAATCGAGCTCTTCCAGATGGATCTGGAAAGTATGTGGGAAGCCTGCAATGTATGCGAGGGTAGGATCGTCAGCTCCCATGTCCAGCAACAAGTGGGACACTTGGAAGGTTGGTTCTCACCTTACCCCACAATGCACACGTCAGGTTGGAAGGAACGGGTCCGTGTTAAGACAGCAGCATGTTGCACCTTGCAGGGGCTCGACAACTAGCAGGAGGGTAATGTTACCGGCCTCTGGGAACAGGTCTACTGTTGTACCAGTGTAAGTTCAGGAACCAGCCTTGTGTCTGCCTCATGTATGATATTAGGGTACTGTCATGTTTGCCCTGTGTTCACCTTGCGTTTGAGTTGTGTTGTATTGTTACTGATGGCTATCTGCCTCATGGAGGCCTTGCACTAGTAGCATGTATCCTAGCTTAGTCATCAACCTGTTTGTAGTATATAAGCTATGCCTTGCTGTCCCTAAGACAGCAAGTTGAGTCTCCTGTCTCAGTAGTCTCAATATACTCCTCTTCTCTACCTTTACTGTGGGTGGCTATTGGGTTGGAGCCCATTTAGTGTAGGGGGTGACATAGGTAACCCTTGGGTATAAAATCTCAAACCCTTACCCTTACCCTTCATACCCTTACCCATATGGGTAAGGGTATGTACCCATACCCATATTGCCAAGGGTTTGTTAAGGGTATAAGGGTTTTGTTAAGGGTATGAGAATTTGTCAAGGGTATAAGGGTTTTTCATAAAAGTCAATACATTTAGGTCAAAATTAAGATAAAAAGTGATAATAACTAGGGTGTTTACTATTTATACTATCAACTAAACTTCTTTATAGATATAATAAGGCAAGTATAGCATTAAAAACCCTTTAAATATAAAATAAAATAATAAAAATCTTTGATATAATGTTCTAAAACTAGAAAAATCATGGAATATTATTATGTAAGCATACCCTTATACCCTTAGTAAACCCTTAAGGGTATGCAAGGGTATGAACTTCCATACCCATACCCATACCCTTATACCCTTACACCCATATACCCAAGGGTTTACCCATACCCATGTCACACCCTAATTTAGTGGGAACCCTTACCAGTACAAGCTGTGGATGACGCTTCAGAGTTGTCTCTCTCATCCTCATAATCGACTTAGTGCATCTAGAGCACTACCTAGCAGTCAGGCTATCCCTTTGAGCTTAGTCTATCGTCGACTGCACCACATGGTGGTGACACTAAGTCTCTTAAACTCTTATCACTCAACACACCTGCGAGTAGCAGTGTGTTACACTTTTTTGAACCTCCAAGAGGTCTATTGTGAGGCAATGTAACCACTGTTAAACCCAGTGATGCAGTGTCGTTTCTTATCTGCATAAACAACCATTGTCATGTCATATAATGACAACCAGCCTGTGCAAAGTGCTTGTGCCACTTGCCATGAATGGTGCAACCAGCTATGTGAAGCCAGATTGGCTGATACTAGCAAGAACCAGTCAACGACTGAGCAGGAGGGTGCCCTAGTGCTCTCCGAGCCACTGGCACTCACTGAGGAGAGCCAATTAACACCAATCGCTGAAACATATGGCGATGAAGCTAGGTCCACTGATGTGGAAAGCCCACACAAGTATAGTGCTCTGAACAAGCCAGAAACCTTTGGTGAAATACCAGAAGAAGTTATATCATACCCAGAGCAATCATTTACAACTGCTCCACTAGCTGGACCTTTGATAGGTCGAATGAGCATACCCTTCCCCAAAATAGACAAAGGAAAGGGGCACACCATGGAATCACCACTCCCTAGTGAGGCAATAGCCTTGCAGTGGAGTGCAAGAGATCCCAGCCCTTGCTCAGCTAGCAAGGAATGGAGAGATCTTAAAGAAGAACTTATCCACTGGCAAGCAATGGCTGTGGAGACACAAGCAGAGACAGATAGAATGTCAAATGCAATGCAATGTATGCAACAGATGATCGAACATCTGCTTATGGAAAGTGATAGCAGGAGACCATCCCCTACATCCCCACGCGCCTTGGCTAGCCAGGCGCTCTATGCTGAACATGGATCCACAGAAGGAACTGTGGATTACAAACAGCACCTGAGTGCACAGGCATGTTTCGAGCTTCCCAAACCAGTGCAATGAGCAAGGGTTGGGGAAACTGAGGAGAGCACTCCATCACAGATGACTCGGATCAAAGTCGAGGAGAGGGTAAGGATCAGCAAGGGTATGGGTCAACCTGTGGTATTGTGATCACAGGTTACACAGGTGCAGGTACGGTGGTAGCAAATCTATTACCGCATAATACCGTACCTGTGACCCATAGTCGTGGGTACCGTGCAATTCCGGACACGGGTTTCGGGCGATGCCGAGTTGCCTCATGCGTCGTTCATTTTCTCGTTGGACTTGCTCAAATCGCATGTGTGCCCATGCGCTCAGCTCGCCTAGGTTCGAGGTATTCAATACCCATCACAAGCGATGGTTTTTCTTTTTCTTTTCTTCTTTCTTTCTCCCCAACCACCACACGTCTTGCCCTCTAAGGCACTGCAAGGCACTTGCTCCTCACTATGAGGAAGCAGCCACTGCTCTCAAAGAAAAGGGCATCAAAGTCGCAAAAGTGAACTGTGTGGATGAGCCCGACCTGTGCCAATCACACAGCATCCAAGGCTAGCCGTGGGCTTCGTTTATTATAGAATCGTTTGTCCCCTTTTTTGATTAATGTGGGTTGCGCAGCACTTTGAAGGTCTTCCGAAATGGAGATCCCAACGATTACACAGGCCCACGGAAGGCAGACAGGATCATCAGCTACATGACGAAGTACGTCGGCAATGTACCTGCATCTCCTCTTCCATTCACATTTTCTCCGCAGACAATCGCTTCCTGCAGTCTCTGATGTTACTACCGCCAACTTCGAGGAATTCAAACAGGCTGACAAGATCGTTGCATTTGCATACTTTTCCTCTCCTTCTGACCCCGTTGCTGCAGTGTTCCAAGCCACTGCCGAGAAGCACCGCGATGATTATCTCTTCGGCCAATCCACTGATACTGCTCTAATCGAGGCGGCTAGGGTCTCGCCTCCTGCCATTGTCCTCTATCGCGCTTTCGATGATCCTGTTTCCACCTATCCCTACTCCATCGCTTCCACCACAGTTGAAGAGATTGAGAGCTGGATCCAAGGGCTTTCTATTCCAGCCATTGCCGAGGTGAATGCGGAAAACTACATAACCTATGCTCGCTTGGGTGTGCCAGTGGCGGCCAGTCGGATCTTGTGGGGCAGTCGGTGCCCATCGCATCCGCTTTTCTGGCCTCAAAAGGCCTCGTCCTCTTGGGCTTGCAAGTGCCCATCGCCTCCACGCGGTAGGCGCACCCTCCAGTGGTGTATTTCGCAGCGGCCAAGTGCGCTTGGTCACACTTTTGGTGGGGCACGATCCATTGCCGCTGGTTGTGGTTTCACAGTTCTTTTTATTTTTCTATCTCTCACCGACCTGCTGAGGTCATTTATTTATTTCTATTCAGCCGCTGCAAGGTCATTTACTTCCCGAAACATTACACAACACAAACACAAATTCGAACCCAAACCTGAGTTATGCAACACCACAACCAACTCAACGCAAACACCAATGTGCCACAAATGCAAATTCGAACCCGAACCCAAACACCTCAAACATGAACGTAATGCCAACACGAACGTGACGCAACATAAATGCAAACAAAACCAAGGCGAACTTGAACCCAAACTCGAACCCAATGCCGCCAAACACATGCCGACGCAATGCCAACGAGTTGGTGCAAATGTGAATGCAAACGCTGCCTGCAAATGCAACGCCAACGAGTCAGCGCGAATGCTATCTGTCAGTGCAAATGCAAACGTGAACATCGCAAATGCAACGCGAACGGTGCCAGCATAAATGCACATGCCGACGCCAAGGAAGTGGGCAATCAACAACTTAGATAGTAGTTTGAATACAGTAGTGTCGAAATTTTACTTGTAGCTAAATCTGTATCTAAACAAGCTACAGCTATTGAGACCCGTAATACAATATACCGCGGTGTCAATGCACCGCGGTTTTTTGTGAACACCACGGTGTAAACCCGCTAACCGCAGGTACAGTAGCTGCACAGGTACGGTTTGACAGGTGGCGGGTGCGGTCTGCCAAATTTTACCCGCGGTGTCACCTGTGCTGATCCTTAGGAGAGGCCCTGTAGTGTTGGGGAAGTTTGGTTTGTGCCTGAAACCACTTAGTGAAATGAAGGTAAAGATCTTATCCAATTGCTTAGCAAATTTAGGGACACTATCTCCAGATATAGGAGACCATAACCCTAAATTTGCTAAGCAATTGAATAAGATCTTTACCTTCATTTCACTAAGTGGTTTCAGGCACAAACCAAACTTCCCCAACACTAGGAGAGGGAGTCTGCAGACTCATCCATGCCCTCCGAAAGGAGAGTGTGTTGAAGCCGTGAACTTCACAAATGTGCTGCAAGGCAGATCGTGGAAGCCTGTGCCCACATGGCACTGAGAGGACCCCATGCAAGATCAACAGGTCCCCCTCTGTTCATGCAAAGGCAATCTAGCAGACCCCCTGGAGGGGAACCATCTGATTCTGATAGCAACAAAGACACTGATGAGCGCTCATCATATAATCAGAGTGATGAACCAGCAGGTCATGACCCCTGCATTTCATACTGGTCAGACCAGGATGATAAGGACACCAACACTGAGGAAGTTACAGAGTACAGTGGCCAACAGATGGTACAGGTCCCAGCAACAGAGACACTGGACCAAGATTATGCCTGCAGATCAGGTAGAAATCAGGTGAGACAGCTTGCAGGACCATACTTGGCCCCCATGCCACAAGTACCATATCAGGTACAACACCCGATGTGGCAGGTGGCACCATGGGCACACCCAGTACAACATACAAATGCACCCACAGCACCTCCGATGCTGCACCAAGCACCCATAGTGCATCCAGTGCCGCATCAAGCTCCCCAAGCTGCACCAGTTGCACCACAAGTGAGACACCCAGCTCATCCCATTGCCCCCATAATATTGCCAAGACTGGCACAGGCTCAGCCCAAGTCAGATCATGAAATTCACATAATTGAGACCCTCCAGCAACACATATAGGATTCACTCATAGGAATCCCAGACAACCTCCCTGAGATTAAGGGATTAAGGGCTAAACTGCCCAACGCCTATGAAGGTGAAGATAACTTTGATGTGTTGGACAACTGGCTGCAAGGCCTGTTGCGGCACTTTAAACCCCACTGCCTGACTGGCATAGACAGGGATGTGGACAGAATCCTGGTAACAGGTACATGTCTGAAAGGAAAGGCTCAATGTTGGTTCAGCCATGAAGTAGAATGTCCTATGCATATAGTACACAACTGGACATTCAAGTCCATAATAATTGGACTCTTCAGATCATTTATAATGACTGCAACAGCACAACAGGCTGTATGGCAGTATGTGCAAGTCCACTTCTTGCATAAAGAGGGCATCACAGCCTTCCATTGTGAACTACTAATATGGGCAGGGAGACTTGCCCAATACCCTGATGAATATTCCTTCAAAAGGAGACTAGTGAATGGGTTACTGATGGAATATCAGCATCATCTTGCGCTGTACAAGGGCGTATCTGCTGAACACAGCTCAATAGAGGACATAGTGCGTAAGGCAAGACACCTAGAAAAGACCCTGACTTTAATAAAGTCGGGTTGAAACTCAGATAAACCCATGGAAAGTGGGACCAACACCGCAGAAACTCACCTGCAAAAGCAGCCCAAGCCGCAAGATGGCCAATGGCCACATGAAAGACCAGATCACCCCCAACAGATGTGAAGGGACATGAATCCCAGTGCTCAAGCACAAAATGCTGTGCCAAAGCCAGCAACTGGCCCTCAAGGCAACACAATTGCCCCAAGCCCATCGGTGGCCAAGGGCAATGCATCTAAGCTAACCTGCTACCAATGTGGTAAGATAGGGCATATAGCTTCGGACACAAAGTGCCCCCAGTATAAGAAACCCACCCAGCAACAAATATTTGCTGCACAGGTGGTGGACGACAGGTCAGATGGTGATCAACCCGATGCTGAGGACCAAGAAGCCCTGGATAATCAGGGCGAGGATATTGATCCCAACACTGAGGATAACCCTTATGAGGGAACAAATAACCAGCCAGAGCAGGATGAACATCCTGATGGCTCTCAATATGAGGACAAAATGTCCTATGAAGAGTATGATGGATATGAAATGCTGTCGGAAGACAAGGAACCTGAGTATATTCGGGCAATGCATGAGGATGAGGTGAGTGTGAGCTCAACTCCCCCACAGTTCGAGAATGTACAGTGGCAAGTATGTCGAGAAGCAATATGGTGCTGCTACCAGCATGCACCATGGATGCCCAATGATATGTTGGAATTTAACCTGTTTAATGGAATAACACATGTCCGGGAATGTGGAACATGTGCAAGCTACAAAGAACACTCCATAATTACTGAAGTGATGGAAAAAGAAAGGTCTTCAGCATGGAAGACTTGCAACAATTATGAGCGGGATCTCATCCACCTTGGATGGACCCTGGCTCATGAGGGAGTCCGAGTGACTCCAGGCAAAGCACATGGGCTATCGTTAAGTGCCCTTAATGAAAATCTGGAGCAACAGAACCACCAGCTGGCAGTACAGTTGGAAGCTCTGCACTGGCTAAATGACCTATGCACTACACAGTGCAAAGACCTTACTGAGAGGCTCAAGGACACATGCTTGGATGCATCACTATGAGCAGGAGAAGCACACATGTTCCAAACGCAGTGCAAGTACCTAAAGATTAGGTGTGAACATTTAGAAGGCCTACTGAATAGAGCCCAAGAAACATCGTCTAAAGACAATGACATTGAGATGGGGTCAGGTACCTCACTTGATGGTAACCAGGACCATGAACTCCAGCATGAGGACTCGTTGAATCCAAATGTGGGAACAATGTCCCAGAATGAACCGGTATTACAGCAACCTGAGAATGACAGCATGGGCCTTGACTGAGTACCATACCTCAGTGATGAGGCTGTAGCATGCATCACCACTGCCCACAATGATGACAATGCACAATGGGAACATGAGTTCTGTTTGGCACAGCACCATTACACCATGATAGGGGAACATCCCCGTAAATCAGAAACTGACCGCCGATGTATGGCAGCTTTAATAAGTGTTAATGGCCTGGAGGCCTATGCCTTGATTGATTCCAGTAGCACAACCATTTCGGTCACCCATGACTTCACTCGGGTAGCGAAACTACAAGTCATGCAACTAGAAAACCCAGTTGCACTTCAACTAGGAACAGTTGGCAGCCATTCCATGATAAACTTCAGTGTGAAAACATATGTAGAATTCGGACCTGTCCAAGAAGATGATGCCTACTTGGATGTCGTGAACATAGATAGGTATGACATGATAGTCGGCACCCCGTTTATGCAAAAGCACAGCTTCATGCTCGACTTCACCCACAATGAGTTGAGTGCTCGTGGCCAGCTAATTCCGACCCTGACAGCGGGGCAGGAAGACTTAATGGTTGCCAAGAGGCACGCATCCTGCACCCACATGCTGGTCACTGTAAACGAATGGCCGCCAGCACATGTGACCCATTGACTTGAGCCCTGAGTTGCAGCCCCTTCATGAAACAATGAAAGCTGCAACCAGGGCACTACTACACCTATCCCTGAGGGGGGGAAGGACAAATGCATCCACATGATGGACACTTCACCAAGTATCAATAAAGGGCAAGAGCCCATAGATTATCAAAAACTTTGCAAACATTGGTTTGCAGAGTATGCTGATATACTTAATGGAGCCCTGTCGGAGCTCCCTCCACTGCAAGAAATAAATCACAGAATCCCTCTCATTGATGAAGGCAAGCGGTATAACCACCACCTGCCTCACTGCCCTGAGGCAATGCATCCATTACTCATGGACAAACTACAACAATACGTCAATGCTGGATGGTGGATACCTAAGGCAGTACCACAAGCAGCACCAATGCTGTGCATCCTGAAGAAATTGGGGAAACTACAAACAGTTGTAGACTGTAGGCAGCAGAATGACAACACTGTCAAGGACATAACACCCTTCCTGGATCAAGACCAGATCTGGATGGGTGTTGCAAGAGCAAAATTCCGCTCCAAAATTGATCTGTCCAATGTGTATGAACAGATATGCATTGAGCCAGAAGATGTTCACAAGACTGCCTTTGTGATGGTCTTTGGAACATACAAGAGCACTGTGATGCAACAGGGCAATTGCAATGCCCCTGCAACGTTCCTGCGACTCATGACCACAGTTTTCTGCGAAGTAATAGGTATCTTTGTATACACATATCTCGATGATCTGTTCATCTTCAGTGACACACTGGAGGAACATGAATAACACCTGGAATATGTTTTCCAGAAATTGCGAGAAAATCACCTCTTTTTAGAGAAGGCAAAGTGTGATTTGTATTCTGACAACATGGACTGCCTTGGGCATATAATAGATGGCTGTGGCCTACACGCTGATGTGGACAAGATGGCATGTATCCATGAGTGGCATACACCATGCACACTTAAAGACATCCAGAGATTTTTGGGCCTAGTACAATTAGGGTAAAGCACAGGTGAGGGTCAACCTGCAGTATATGCCCCATGGGTTTGACAGGTACGGGTACAGTTGCCGAAATGCACTACCCGTGGCACACCGTACCCGTTTCGGCAGTGTCACGGGTATTAACAATGTTCTATGTTTCTTCCTGCTGTCAAGTAAATTTTCACTAAGATCTTGTACTTGCCAGTCACACCAATTGCTCAAGAAGTAAATAAAGGTTTTTTTGATGCTACAGGTAGTAAACTAAAGATATATGTGCCCTGCCATCACACCACTTGTTGTGCGTTGTGTCCCCTTGTTGTGCTGAGACCTGCATCTTGTTGCATGGTTTGTGAGGTTCGCCATGTCTTTGTGCCATGAGTTGCCCGCAACCAGGGGCATTCATTGCGCCATGCGTTCGCTGCACCTTATCTTCGCGTGCCATCGCCCTGTTTGTTGCACCATGCCCCTGTTGTCGTGCTGTGAGTCGCACCCTGTTGTGCCATTCGTGAGTTGCTTGCCACTGAGGCATGTGTTGCCTCATTGTATGTTTGCTGCACCTCGTCTTCATGTGCTGTTGCGGCATTTATTGCCTGTTGTTGTGCCAGGTTTTTGTGTGCCATCATGTCATTTCTTGCACCTTGTTATGCCATTCGTTCATTCATTCATTCGTTTTCTTTGCATCATTTTTTGCACCTCGTCGTGGCGTTTCCTGCATGTTGTTACGCCATTTTCTTTGCGCGTTTGTTGCATGCTGTTGTCGTGCCATTTGGTGTGTCATATTGTCATGCATGTGACGTCTGAGATGTGCTGAATCACAAATTATAAAGCGAGTATAAACATAAGTAAACAGTGCATCATGAGACATGGCGCGGCTGCACACAAGGCCAAATGGTCCGTGTGCATGCCCTGGGGTATATAAACCCCCCCTGTCAGCGTCCATTTGCCCCTTGAGCTGGGCTCGCCCTCAGCTCTTTCTTTATTCTATGTAGTTTAAACTCATGGTAGTAAATAGTGTATATGTATATCAATTAATATAACTCTTTTTCTTTTGTTGTATGCACCAATGCCAATAGTATACCGCGGTGTTAAGACACCGCAGTGATGACATATAACCTGCAGGTTTAACCTGTCTGTATGGGTATGGTGTGATTACAGGTACGGTGTCATGGGTTATGGGTACAGTGTTAGTGAGGAGACCTGCGGTGTGACCCGTGCCACACCCTAAGTACAATACTTGGCACACTTTATGCCAGATGTCATGGCCTACACTGGCCTGCTCTCAGCGATATGTAGGAATGGCCAGCCATTCTATTGGAAGCTGCTCCACAAAGTGTGCTTTAATCACATTAAGACAATTGCATGTAAATTGCCAATCCTAAAACCGATCGATCCAGCAGACTGCCTTGGGCATATAATAGATGGCTGTGGCCTACACGCTGACATGGACAAGATGGCACATATCTGTGAGTGGCGTACACCATGCACACTTAAAGATGTCCAGAGATTTCTGGGCCTAGTACAATACTTGGCACACTTCATGCCAGATGTCACGGCCTACACTGGCCCTGTTACCGGCCTCTGGGAATGGGTCTACTGTTGTACCGGTGTAAGTTCAGGAACCGGCCTCGTGTCTGCCTCATGTACGATATTAGGGTACTGTTGTGTTTGCCTCGCATCTACCTTGTGTTTTGCCTTGTGTTTGAGTCATGTTGTATTGTTACTGATGGCTATATGCCTCATGGAGGCCTTGTGCTAGTAGCATGTATCCTAGCTTAGTCATCATCCCTTTTGTAGTATATAAGCTACGCCTTGCTGTCCCTAAGACAGCAAGTTGAGTCTCCTGTCTCAGTAGTCTCAATATACTCCTCTTCTCCATTTATACTGTGGGTGGCTATTGGGTTGGAGCCCATTTAGTGGGAACCCTTACCAGTGAAAGCACAAGACAATGCTTCAGAGTCGTCTCTCTTATCCTCATCATTGACTTAACGCATCTTGAGCATTACTTAGCAGTCAGACTATCCCTTCAAGCCTAGTCTAACATTGACTGCACTACATGGTGGTGACATTAGACTCAGCTTTGTTCTAAACCTGGCACCATGACTCGAAGAAGACAGATCCTTCTCTAGGATCTTCCTACAACCACAGGATGTACTCAGTGGAATACCCAACACAAGAGTCTTTCAATTCAATCCAAAGGACGGATCCCCACCCTTCCTCATCTTTACCGACAGCGCTCAAGGAAGGCTCAACAAATGATTGAAGTCAGTAGTCTTCTACAAAAACAAGTGGAGAAACATCGAATACTGTGCTACTACAAACAAGTTTGAACTTGGAAGTCTAAATCCAGACATACAGCAGTTTGACATTCAGGAGGATAAAGCAATCGAAGACCTAGCAGCCAGAATGGCCACCACCACTATCACCCACACCTCCACCGAACAAGATGACATCATCCAAACCCTAGGAAAGGCAAGACAAGAGAAACGAGGAGAAAAGATTACAAGCAACCTCAATAGAGCCTTAGGAAAACCAAACCCCAATGACCCAGACCCCGGAAGAAACCCAGGAGGCTCCGGAGGACTAAGGATTGCCATGGGTATAGGTCAACCCGTGGTAATTTGACCATGGGTTGCAAGGGTATGGGTATGGTATCAGCTAATCAGATACCGCAGAATACTATACCCGCCATGCAAGTGATTGCAGGTTACAGGAGATGCCGAGCTTGGTCAATGAACGTGTGGATTGGACAACAAGAAACAAGACTTCAAGCTTCAAGCTTCAAGTTCCGCTCGGTGTAGTTTGCATTCCCAGTGAGGCTAGCTCAGCTCACATGCTGTACCCATGCGGCCTACTCTATGCCCATCTAAGGCATGACAGGGGTTACCCCCAGGTATTTTTTCTCAAACCTGTACCCGTACCCTTAAACACCGTACCCATAGGGATAAGGGTACGGTACACCACAAATTTCATATATATCATTTTGAAACCCACAGGTTTGCAAACATCGTTGCACAACCCATGGGTTTCAGTTGTTCACATATTTGATTTATGTCCAACATTGTCCATCTACTTGCTAATGCTAGTACCCTAAGCTAACTTGCTCCTCTCTGACACAGCAGTCAACACATCCTTAAACACAACAAGATCATGCTGTGCCCATGACCCAAAGCACAGAAATGCCCGAATGGAAGCTGGCAAGAGGCCATTGTGCACAAATGGGAGCAGATGACAGCCTTGCGAGAATACTCACTCGACAGAAGTAGATGTGGCTAAACTAAATATCAGCCATCTTCCTGTAATAATAATAAAGATAATGACTCACCAGGGATGCTAAGATAGTCCAGCGCCATCCGGTGAAGGTTCGGATAGGCACATTTGTTGTCTGTCCACCACTTCAAAGGGTCCTTGATATTATTGACAGGGAGTGCAAGATAGTCATGTATCTCGCTCGCATGGGGAGCAGTAGTAACAGAGAGATTGCCAAAGGATTGAAAGCTGTTATTGTTCTTGCCATTTGAATGATTCACAGGCACTGTGTTCGAGTTGTCAGTTGCCTTCTCATAATTCGCGCTATACTCCTCTCAGACCAGACTCTCAGCACGCTCAATCCACTCGCTCTCCCTATTGTGATTGCAGAAGTATTCCAGTTTCATGCCTGGGTGTAGGACCATTGCAATGTGGTACATGGCAGAGGAGTCAGTGAGAGAGTAGTAGCAGTCCATTTTCTTGCATGCGAGCTTCATGGCCGCTGCGAGAGAGGGATGGTATGCTTTTCCAGTCTTGTAGTTGAGGCCATCAGTGAGCCGGTCCATGGCAGGAATAACAGTGGCGATGCTGGCAGAGTCCTGGGAGAAAAAGAGTGTTGCATTCTTGTATTGCTACAGAAGAGGGTTAGCACATCAGTAGATAATAGAACACAATACTTACCAGTAGAACGGCAACAAGATCTTTGGCAATGGCCCATTCTTCATCGTCCAGCTCAAACTTCCAGAGCTTGACAGACTTGTCAGCTGTCATTGCATTGATGGCAGTGCGATATTTGATTGTGAAGCTGAGCATGTCGTATGTAGAGTTCCAGCATGTAACAACATCACAAGGGAGAATGCATGGCTTAAGATTGAATTCCTTGCAATAATGACACCAAGCAGGGAGGGCAATAGTTGTCGAGCGTATGATGGCAAAGGAAAGAAGACAAAGCTGTTGGATAACAATCAATAAACACTATAAGTCAATCAAACGAACTACATACCTTTGATATAACTTGACAAATGGCAGTTGTATCTGCCATAAGCACCTCATGGGCATCTGCCCCCAACTCATCCAGCTCATCAATGCCATCGTCAATGTCATCGGCATTGGGGCCATCCAGGATGTCTTCATTGTCATCATCTGAGTCCTCCGAGTCCTCTTCAATGTCCAGGAGATTGTCCCCTTCTTTGTTGTCTTCGGAACCGCCTTCAGTTGCTTTGCCTAACCCAACATTGAACAGACAAAGGAGTGTTTTCGCAGACAGTTGTAAGGTGTGATTGAAGCAGCAGACATGACCCTCCAGTGCAAAGGAGTTGCACATCTCTGCGAGTCTTTCCACCTGCATGTCATTTGCCGATGCATTGTCCGCAGTCACAGAAAGGATCTGGAGAATGATAAGTCCAAAAATATAATATTTAAAATGCGAACATACCCGATCTTGAAGCTTGAACATCACGAGCATGTTTTGAAAGGCCTTTGCCAAGACTGCACCAGTGTGAGACTCAGGAATCTCGACAATGTCGAGCAAGAAAGCAAGCATGGCCCCCTTATGTTCAATGTGTACAGTCCACACGACAAACGCATGGTGGTTAGTTGACATCCACATGTCAGTTGCAAAGTGGATATGCCCAGGGTATGCTTGAAGGAGGCTGATGATATGTTCACGACACTTCAGATATGCTGCTCTGACATTGTGCTGAATGGTGTTGGGGGATGGGACTTTGATGTGGGTGTGTCCAGTCTTGAAGAGATTGATGAGTTCAGGGTCAGAGACAATAGACAGGGGGCAATTGCTTTCCGCCACCCATTTCACAATATGGGCCCTGACAAACATGAGTAAAAAAAAAGGATTTATAATGATTGAACTTACCGAAACTCAGGGTTCATATGTGGGCAATTTGAGTATGTGACCTGCTGCTGTCCTTGGCAGGCAAAAGATTGAAATATGTTGCCACTCCGGTTGATGTGGGCCTCCCCAGCAATGGCGGTGTTGACAGTGTCCTCACCAAAGCACCAGATCATGTGGTGTCGAAGGTTGGCAGATGATGTCTTGTTGGCCTTGTCTTGATAACATTGAACACCTTTGGCCTGAGTTTTGCACTTCTGTGCAGAACACTTGAAAAAGTGGGCGACACAGCCTTCGTGCATCTCAACTGTTACAATAGGGTCGAAAAATGAATATATGGAGGATCTCCATGACTTCTGTGCTGCCGCTAGAGATTGAAATGAGTGAGGCAGCAATGAGAGAATGATGAGTGCATTTACCAAGATCCTTCTCCAAGTCATCATGCACAGAATCAACATCGATGACACCCATAGACCTGCTGGTTTTGCTGCTGGCTTGGTCATCAGATGCCATGGAGTTATCATCCACATTGCTGGCAACTGGCAAAGACATGTTCGATCCTTAGGGGGTGACATGGGTATGGGTAAACCCTTGGGTATACAGGTGTAAGGGTATAAGGGTATGGGTATGGGTTTGGAAGTTCATACCCTTGCATACCCTTAAGGGTTTCATAAGGGTATAAGGGTATGCTTACATAATGATATGGTTTGATTTTCCTACTTACAGAACATTATATCAAAGATTTTTATCAATTAACTTTATATTTAAAGATTGTTCAATGCTATAATTGCCTTATTATATCTATAAAGAAGTTTAATTTATGGTATAAATAGTAAACACCCTAGTTATTATTACTTTTTATCTTAATTTTGACTTAAATCTATTGATTTTTATGTAAAACCCATATACCCTTGACAAATTCTTATACCCTTAACAAAACTCTGAAACCCTTAACAAACCCTTGGCCATATGGGTATAGGTATATACCCTTACTATATGGGTAAGGGTATGAAGGGTAAGGGTAAGGGTTTGAGATTTTATACCCAAGGGTTACCCCTGTCACCCCTTATCGATCCTGCATGTTTGGCCCATTTGAGAGGCCGAGTGGTTGTCAGAGCACCATTCTTGACACGCTTGATGCCATGCTTGATTGACTTGCCACTGGAGAGAGAGGTTGTTGAGGGCACAGAATGAAACGAGGAGTGTGAGGAATTCGTTGAAGGCTTCATAAAAGTGTGAGGTGTCAGTGAGCAAAAAAAAACGGAGAAAAAAGAGAAAAAAAGGAGGAAAAAACCCCTCACCTTTAAATGACAGAGCCAAATCTTAATGAATTGGTCCTTTCCATCAACAGCTGTGAAGCTGTAAAAGCCCATCCGGGGAGAAATGTGAAAAGCATTGGTTGAAGGAGTGGAGTAGCTAGTCAGATCTGTTAGTGGTGTCAGGGATTGGAAGTGTAATTCCCACAGGCCTGAAAAGTTGCAAATGCTGGAATCATGGCCCATTGTTAGTTTGATTGAAAGGAGAAAATACTTCAGAGTTTGAGATGAAAAAAACCCATAAACCTGTGAGAATAGGTACGGGTTGGCAAGGGTATGATGAATCAAAACCCATACCCATACCTGTGGCTACCCGTGGCCTGATTGTCACGGTGTTACCCATACCCATGTCATGCCTTATGCCCATCAAAAGCAAAGGCATTGTCGCTCCCCCTCTTTCTCCCCAATCATAACCATTGCCACTCCTTTGTCTCATCCCAGGCATGCAAGCACACTCTTTTTCTTGTCCCCATCACATCACATCCACACCGATCCTATACCCATTCTTGAATCTACAACACACTTCAATTCAACCAGCATTGCTTAAGAGTGGCTGCTGACGTGTGGTAGTCACAGTGAGTCTGATCTTAGCCTCTTGTCCATTGCTAACAAAATGTATTCCACCCATTTTGTTTAGCTCCCCTTAACCGCATCCACTGCGCTCGCCTGCTGGTCCATCCGTTTCTGTCTGTCCCACCCCTATCGCCTCACATCTGGTGCAATGGCTGACATTGCTGCCACTGCCACATACTTGACAAGTCGCTGCACCATTCTTTCAATTTCATCACCTCCCACCCTTTCCCATTGTGACAGACTTTTTTTTCACCTTTACAACATCTTCAAATCCTTTTTACAAACCCTTTTCACTACCTCCCTCTGTCACTATGAAAGTTAGTAGGTACTACCACATGTAATTAGCCAGATCCTCTTGCTTGTTGGGGAGGTAAGTACCCAATGGAATCTACTATCATTGCCTATAGTTCTTCAAATTCCTGTGTGAACACTGTCACATCGATCTTGCCATAATCTTGGTCTCTGCTTTGCTGGCTCTATGAACGCACCCTGCACTTCTGACTTGCTTCATGCCCTCTGTATAACCTACTGCTGGCTGCATTCTCAGCCTCTTTCCTTCCCGCTCTCCGCTCTTCACTTTCGCACTTAGCTTTAGCACCAGTCTGCCACCTGCCACAACATTGACTATTTTCAAACCTGCTAGCCTTAACCGAAATGCCATTGGATGCACTGCCCAGAATTGTGAGGGGATACCGTATAACTATTCAATGTAGTGTGAAACTACACATCGGTCCTAGCCTCAAACACTACACTGGGTGCTCTTAGGCTATCTATCTAGGGAAGGTCCTTTGTTCTTAGGTTTCGTTGTATCAGATACATTGTGTCAGCTGTAGCACCATCTATTCAGTGAGTATGTTAACTTATAGCTAGTACAGGTATGCTACATTGGCACGAACTAGAAGATAACAATGCTAGGATGATTCAAGTGATCGATGCACTTAATGCCATATCATCATTACCTGGCCAGCTGGTAAGTGTGCCATATCTTGACTATAAAATGTCCCTCCTAACAGATAAACTTCTACAGTCGCTCCAGTATCTCGTGCTCGGTCAATCTTCCCTTTTCGCCCACTCTTCTCCAGCACTTCAATCCATTGCCTTGAATACTGCCAGGCCAGCCAAAGGGGCCATCGACAACAAGCTTATCACTACAATGGGTGATTCTGTCGTGTTGCATCCATCTAAGAAGGCCCAATCCAGTGCTCCTGTTACCGGCCTGGGGTCTAGCCCCTGTTAGTGAGTGGGAACCGGCCCTATTGTCTTGATAAGTAGTCGTTCCGTGATTGGCTGTTATTGTCTTGTATCTGTACCTCATGGCTGTGTACCGTACCAGGTGATACTCGGTAGTACGTTCCATGATGTTCTAGTAGCTTCCGTAGTACCTGACCAGCTCATCTGGGAAGGTAGCTCCCGCGCCTTGAAATGTATATAAGGCAGGCATCTTGCGCCTCAGAAAAGGCCAAGTTGATTCTCCTGTCTCTTCTTCCGGACTACTCTATAGTCTGCTCACTAAGGGGTCTTAGGACGTACTCTAAGGCGGTAACCCTTGACTCTATAAAGCCTTCTAAGTCGCTTCAGAGACTTAGCTCAACACTCTATTAGTACATAGGGTGACTCTATCCAAACAAACCAGCACACGTCACAGTGCTACACGACGCGGTGGTGACAGCTCCTGTGTCATTGAGGGACTCTGAGCATGCAGGTATGGCTTTAACTTTATCATTACTTAATTTTACTTATGCTTTATTTCAGGAAATAGTGAGCGCGCGTTTATTGATGTTGACAGGAGTGACGATGGATCCGATGCCGATCCACCCAAGGAGACTGCCGAGGAGGAACTCAGTGCGTGATCTAATGCCCTGTTTGCCAGATCACTGATAAACATTCTTCAGAACGTCTACAGGCAACTTGGCACTCGCCTATCTATGGCTTTTTCAATTTGAAAGTAGAGATCGGGTATGAGAATGGCCAAAAGTATCACTTTTTTAGATGTGCTGCCAGACATTGCAAAGCCAATGCAAAAGGTGTCCAACGATACCAGGACTCAAAGGACTGTGCCACCACTTCAAATCTCAAGGCACATGCAATCAGGTGCTTTGGTTCTGAGGCTGTCAAGGCTGCCTTCAACAAAACCCAACCTAGCAGCCACAATAAGTCTATATTCATGGCATTTGCTTGGGTTGGTCAAGATCCAGTTACTTATTCCCACCGAGTGCATACTGCTGATAAGACAAGGTGAGTTATGTTTGGTGCTACTTGGTTCGATGACTGATTGATAGTCAACAGAGCTCATATTGCTTGGTGGTGTGCAGAAAGTAATCAACCAATGGAAATCGTCAAGGATTGTGAATTCCTAGCACTTATGAAAACTGGGAGACCTTGCACTTCAATTCCAAGTCCTGTAACTGTCACTTGCGATATCAACCTGGCATTTGAGACAACAAGGGTTTGGGTTGACAAACTTTTGAAGGTTTGCAGTTATCCTTCTTTATACTTGACAATTTGAAGCTGATCTCATTCATAGGAACACTCTGGCTTGCTTCACTTTGCTACTGATGCATGGTCCTCGACAAATCATCTCTCATTTGTTGTGTGGACAGTTCATCTTCATCATGAAGGCCATCTCTTGTCTTTTGTGATGGATATTATTGAAGTTCCTGAGGTGTGTTCTTTGATTCTCCTGATCTTTTATTATCTAAATTGTAGCATTTCGATCAGTCACATACTGGGGAGACTCTCGCTCGAGAGTTCCATAAAATGTTAATTGACCATGGGCTGAAGAACAAAGTATGTTGTCAGTCATTGTCTGATAATAATATTGTATGCTAATATGAGTTCCCCAGATCCTTGCATACACCGGCAACAATGCAACCTCTAATGACAAACAAACTGATTTTCTCCATGCACTACCGAACTCATTTGACAAAGTTAATCGCATTCAGTGCTTCAATCACACCATGCAACTTTCGGCCAAAAGACTCCTCAAGCCTTTCACTTTGACACCTGTGGCTGCCAATGGTGAGGATAATGGTGATGCCTCACAGTCCACAGGCAATGCTGGCTCCATGTTGGCTTGGGACAACATTGATCTTGATGCAGATGATGAGGATATGGGCGATGGCCTGTTTGAAAGGTTTGGGGGGGATTCTGATGACAATAAAGATGATGATGAGAGAGATGAGGGAGATGAGGGAGATGAAGATGACGAGGAACTCCTTGAGAGCACAGCTACTGTCTGAGCAGCTCTTGATAAGGTAAGTTTTGTTATTAGCTATTTCTTTTATATCTGGTGGCTTATGCATCTTAGATTTGTAGACTATCCTTTGCCATGGTTTGATCAACTATGCACACACTCCCTGCATGGGTGAAGGCCTGCAGCACTTATGATCTTCCGAAGCACCTGATTCCTAGAGATGTCAAGACCTGTTGGAATTTGATGTATGACATGCTACAAGTAGCAATAAAGTACCACCCCGCCATCGATGATATCACAGGTAATAAGGCCTTGAGGCTTTGTCAATATGAGCTTGATGACAAAGACTGGATGATCATAGCCGATCTACTTTGCGTATTGAAGGTATGTCTTTGTTCTAAGTAAATTAAGAATAATTTGACTGATAAATCATAGATATATAAGGACACAACACTGTTCTTCTCCCAGGACACCGTATCAACCATTGCACATGTAATCCCAACTATGGATCAGCTTGACTCAATGCTCAGTGGTGCCAATACCCAACCACTTTCGCCACCAATCAAGCATGCACTCAAGTTTGCTTGTGCCTTGATCAACAAGTACTATTTGAAGACAGATATGTCAAATGTCTATTGAATTGCCATTGGTAAGTACACTGTCTCTCTCATGTCACCTTGTGTTGAAATATGTTTTGTAGTTCTACACCCAAACCTCAAACTTAAATATTTTCATCAACATGGATGGGAGAAGGCCTGGGTTAATACAGCAGAGTCAATCACCTGGGATGAGTATGCAAAGTATGCAGCATTGAAGGAGTCCGAGCCAACTACAGTATGTATCTTTAATTCTTTATCGTATAACATATTGTAATGCTGATTTAAATCACTGCACAGATGGAAGGCTCTCAACATTCTGAGGATTTTATAGACTTTTTAGACATTTCTATGGATGGTGTGGACGACCACAATGAACTCAATGAATACCTGTCTTAGCCACTCAAGAAGGTACGTGACCCGATTTTGTGGTGGTGGAAGCATCGGGCTATGTTTCCAACACTTTCCACAATGGCCTTAGATTATCTTAGTATTCCTGGTGCATGCTATTAGAATAAAAACCTCATTCTGATCCTGATAGTGTTTGTAGCAACTTCAACATCAGTTGAGCGACTCTTTTCACAAGGCTGACAACTTCTTCATTTCACACATGGCTGACTTTCCCCAAGCATGATCTGCACCTTCCTCTGCTTTAGGGATTGGTGTCGGAAGGACCTTGTTGACATGCATAGTATCACAGTGGCCATTCACAAGTTACACCTCGGGAGGAAGCGAGTGGACAGTGAGATGGATGACAATGATGAATCAACATCTAATGGTAGTTTGGTTAGTGTCAAAATATGAGTTCAGTAGCTACTCTAGTATATAAAATATTTGGCTAGCAATCATAAAACTAGATACCTGTTATGCAATATACCGCGGTGTTAAATGCACCATGGTTTTTTGAGTGACCTGCAGGTTAAACCTGTCTCTGTGAGAAGAGTATACTGTGCAGGTGCAGTGTTAAGGGTTATGGGTATGGTGTGTCAAAAAAAACCCACAGTGTCACCTGTGTTGATCCTTACAGAGGACCAGGCAGACTGCCAGGAGGTCCAGTACCACCAGGAGGACCTGGAGGCCCTGCAGGAGAACCACCCAACCAAAACATCCTACAACCAATACCAATCAACCCAGATGTCAAAGCCATAGGCAGTCTTCCCCAATACTTCACCAGCAAAAGAAAACAGGCCAAACAATTCATAGAAGAAGTCAAAGCATACCTCTGCGTCAACTCAGATGTTGCAGGATTTAACTCCCCTATCAAGAAAGTCGCATTCACCCTCACCCTCATCAAAGGAGATAAAGTTGCATCATGGGCACACCAGATGGGCGATTGGCTCGATATGCTTGATCCTGTTGCAGACAACATCCCACTCGTATGGATTGCATTTGTTCAAAGATTCTTTGAACGATTCCATGACACCACAGAAATGGAACAAGCTAGGAACCAAATAGAAGATATCAAGATGGATGGACTTGCCGTCAACGAATACACTAGCCAATTTGAAGATCTAGTCATCAAAGCAGAATACGACCTGAATCATTCAGAAACCTGTAGAAAGTTCATCAAAAATCTACCACACTTCATGCTACTCAAAATGGCAGACCCATCACTCCCTGGCAACTACCATGACTTAAAAACCAAGCTAGAGAGCATCGTACAATCACAAGTCACTGTGCAAGGGATCCTGCAGCAAGTTGTAGGAAAAGCCCCTTTTCTGGACAACAGTAACTGCCCCTGCCCCCAGAACAATAACTGGAGCGGAAATAACCAGCAACAACCTCCCCAGAGGAACTGGCAAGCCCTGAGAGCCCAAGGAAGCTTCAATACATCAAATGCCCCCAATTGGATGAACGACAGACCAGTCCCTATGGACCTTAGCAGGGGACGAGCCCCGAATAACTCAGGATGGCATCGTCCACAAAATCAAGGACCAAGACAATGGGGTCCCCCACACCAAGGGCCCAGGGCTAATGTCACGCAAACCCCTGCCACAAATAACTTATGCTTCAACTGTGGCAAAGTAGGGCACTTTGCCAGAAATTGCCCACAGAGATGACCCCAGTGTACTCAGGCTAACATGGTCGAATTTGATGGGTTCCAAGATGACCCTGAACAACAACAATACCAACAAGAAGATGTGCCCACTTGGGTAGCCTGCATTCACACCGAACTAGAGTCCCTCTCCCAAGAGGAAAGGAGCGAAATGGCCCAACAAATGGGAGTAGCCAAGGATTTTTCCAGCATCTGATTAGGTCGGCACTGATCAGATGAAGCACAAACTATACAGAATCAGACCCTGTGTATATATCTTCTCGAAAATCAATGACTGTTTGCACCTTTATCCATTCTGTATTGAAAAGAGCCGAGGTGGTTGCCCTAGTAGATTCTGGTGCCACAGAAAACTTCATGAATCTCAAATATACCAAATGGTTACAACTCCCCATCAAACGACTTGAAAACCCCCGACCACTGTTCAATGTCAATGGAACAGAAAACAAAAATGGAGCTCTTACTCACTACACCGATCTCTCCATCCAGATGGGAACCCAGAAAACAAACATGCACTTCTTCCTGACACAACTAGGGGAACATAAAGCTATCTTTGGCTACCCATGGTTCACAGCATTCCAGCCAAAAATAGACTGGAAACAAGGATGGATCGACTACACCCACCTACCCATCATTGTCTGAGCAATCAACTACATGAAAGCTTGCTTTGTCCCCCACACCTACAATGTCCCACAACCTGTCCACTGCAACCAGTACTACATCGGTCACATTATGTTCAATACTATAGCCACAAATCCCAACCTCGAAAAGGTACCCAAAGAGTACCACATGCATGGCAAAGTATTCAGCGAAGAAGCCTCCCAAAGATTACCGGGACATTCAGTATGGGACCATGTGATTGAACTACTTCCCAGAGCACCAAATACACTGCCAGGACGATTACTCCCCCTCACCCAAGAAGAACTAAAAGAGGCGGACAAATTCTTCTCAGAACACCTACAATGTGGCACTATACGACCTTCAGACTCCCCCTACTGTGCCAATTTCTTCTTCGTAAAGAAAAAAGACAGAAAACTATGCCCTGTACAAGACTATCGACCAGTGAACAAATGGACAGTCAAGGACTGCACCGTATCACTCCTCATATCCCAAACTATTGACCGCCTCAGTGGATGTACACTATTTACAAAGTTCAACATTTGATAGGGTTACAACAACATCAGGATTAAGGAAGGGGACGAATGGAAGGCAGCATTCCTTACACCCCAAGGCCTATTCGAACCTACAGTTATGTTCTTTGGACTCACGAACTCCCCTGCAACCTTCCAGAGGATGATGAACGTCATCTTCAGACCAGAAATTGCACAACAATGGCTCTCGGTATACATGGATGACATCCTCATCCACACCAAGCAACGAGACAACGAAACAGAAGAAGAACACATCAGAAGACACCGAGATTACATGCATCATATTCTATCCAAACTCAAAGAAAACAATCTATACCTCAAACCTGAAAAATGTTCATTTGAACAAAAAGAGGTCAACTACCTGGGAGTAGTCATAGGAGGAAAAACAGTAAAAATGGATCCCAAGAAACTCCAAGGCGTTGCAGACTACCCACCACTGACCACACCTACAGAAGTACAAAAATTCCTAGGATTTACAGGCTACTACCGATACTTCATACCCAACTACTCAAGGATCGCATGACTGCTGCTAGACTTGACAAAGAAAGCCACAACCTGGACATGGGAGAACCCACAAATACTAGCATTTGAGGAACTCAAAACAAGGATGTGTATAAACCCCATCTTAGCACAGCCTAACTTTGAAAAACAATTCATCCTTCAATATGATGCATTGGCGTATGGCATGGGAGCCATACTCTCACAGAGGGGTAACAACGATACCCCTGCACTCCAGAAACGACAAAAACCCATCCTTCACCCCATTGCATACTATTCAGCCACATTCACACCAACAGAAAGAAACTATGACATCTACAAACAAGAACTCCTAGTAGTCATGAAAGCCCTTGCACACTGGAGACCATACCTCGGATGGACACAAGAACCCTTCATTATCCACACTGATCACGCAAACCTGCAATACTGGAAGTCTCCTCGTAACCTAAACCGACGTACAGCCAGGTGGCACGCTGACCTACAAGAATATGACTACATCATCGAACATATCCCTGGAAAAGACAACAAAGCAGCCGATGCCCTCTCCCAACCACCAGGTACTGACCAAGGTACCAATGACAATTAAGGGATTACCATTATTCCACTGGAATGATGCTGAACCACACTGACCACACCAACCACAACCATCCCTATCCCAGAAGACGACAAATCACTCAAATGTTTCCTAATGATCCTTTACCACAACCACCCCACAGCAGGACATCCTGGACATGACAAGACACTCAGACAAACACAGGAAAAATACCACTGGACAGGAATGAAAGACTGGATTGCCGATTATGTCAAAGGATGCGCCACATGCCAACAGAACAAAATCCAGACCCATAAAACCAAGACACCACTATACCGTATCAGGACAGGAGAGGGCACATGACCATTCCAACACGTGTAAGGGGTGACAGGGGTAACCCTTGGGTATAAAATCTCAAACCCTTACCCTTACCTTTCATACCCTTACCCATATAGTAAGGGTATGTACCCATACCCATATTGCCAAGGGTTTGTTAAG
>QFEY01000883.1:0-47448 GCA_003316435.1 Russula virescens | reverse complement strand
TTCATTTGGACACCCTCAATCTTAAGTTACTTTCCAAGGGTAAGGTCCATGACATCTATGCAATGTTCTCACCAGTCATTGCATCTGATTGCATATCTGCTGCCCATGATGTTATCATGAAAAATGGAAATCTACACATCCACCACCCTCATCTTTTTTCCAGATATACATGCTTACACAATGTCTTTCTTGATATGCCTATGGCTTCCCATGTTGCAAGGGCATTCCAGACAAGGGCAGAGTCCTTATGGAACTCTCACTCTTCTGGTTCAACAAACTGAAGAGTATCATTGTGAGTCATGTCATTGTTTCATGCATCAACAATATGCCAGAGGGGGTGCAACAACATAAGGAGCAACTTGAAGAGCATTCCATTCTTATAAGGAAGGCAGATATAATACCACTTGAGGCAATTGTGGGTGGGTACATCACAGGTGAGATCACAGTAACTTGAATCAACTTGCCTATGCTGGACATCTGGCACCATCTTTTCTTAGGTTCTGTGTGGGCTGAGTACCAGAAATTTTGCATGGTACATGGGATCCTACTTTGTGAGGGCCTCTTGGAGTCTGAGAAGCTCCCCACCATGCTCTTTACACCCTCCATAAAGGTAGAACTGGGAGTGCACAATGAGAAAATCTCACCAGAATGAGGTGTCATCTCATTATTCTCCCCAGATATTAAAGCCATCCCTTTTCTGCTGTGACTGATTACCCAACCCCTGCAGTGGCTGCAGTTATCAGCAAGGAATTATATGACAGGATCTCTGCCATCACTGTGGAGTTATACACCACTGCAGCAGAGTATGTGGCTACATGAGAGCTTATTATTGCAGACACAAAGTTTAAGTTTGGGCTCATTGGTAGCAAGCTTATCCTCATTGATGAGGTGTTCACACCTGACTTGTTACAGTACTGGCCACAGGAAGGTTATACCCCTGGGCACAGCTAACTGAGCTTTGACAAGCAGTATCTCCAAGATAGGCTCACATCACAGGGGTTTCAAAAAGGTTTTGAGGCTGGCCCAGATGGACAGGGTTGGAAGATAAGCAAGGAGGTTATTCAAGGAATGCAGGAGAGGTATTTGAGTGCCAAAGACAAATTACTGCAGTGATCTAATAAGAGTAAGAACCAAATAAACTTGCATGTAAAAGTCTATGTATTAAATATGTTGTATCAGAAATGGCTGTTCTGTTCTCCTCAGGGTTGCCAGGTTGATGCATACAACTCAATTGTAAGACAATAGCATATTAGAGATACTTGGCAAATGCACCAACCTAACATTATATGCAAGTTTCAAGCATGTATTAAAGGCAATTTCACTTGGGTATCATATCAATTCTATTTATGTCACCACCATATAGTAGGTGTACACTAGACTAGAGTAGTTCTTGGAGTAGATGAGTGATAGATCTTGAAGTAGACAAGTTCCCACTTGCTGAAGTGTGTCTCAGTAGCCACTTATAAGAGAGAAGGGAGAAATACTGTGATTGAGCCTACAAGATAGACAGGAGACTCAACTTGCTGTCTTAGAGACAGCAAGACTATGCTTAAATAGGTACACAAGAGACACCACTACTACCAGCCCTTACTAAGGGCTTTATCAAGAAACATGACTAATCAATGAGGTAGTAGTAAGTGATACACATCAGACCAGTCAGCAACATGAGGACTATGACTAAGCAGTCCAGATTTGTAATGTGAGGGGAGCCAACAATGCAATATCGTACAAGTAGGGCTGGTTCCCACAATGCTTACCTGAGCTTGACTCAGGGCTGGTGACAATTTAAGCTCTCTGCCTCTAGGTGGGGCTATTAGCCTAGTATATTAGAATACACTGTTAAGTATTCTGCATCTCTAATGTCTCATCCTTCAGCCATTCCCATCCATCAAAGCAATATCTACTGGCCTGGCCATTATCATCCTTCTTGCTGTATACTCTACATCTATTCCCTACATTTGATGCCTCTTTATCAGGCAGTCAAGGATATCAATTCTAGGGTTGCCAAAGTTCAGTTCTGAACTGACACAAAGAACCTGAACTGGCTGAACTGAACTGACAGTTCAGGTTCAGCCCCAGTTCAGTTCAGCCATTGGGCTGAACAGTTCTGGTTCTCAGTTCAGGACCCATGGCATATTTGAGAACCGGGTTTGGACTGGTTCGAACTGAACTTCCTAGGGGGCCTGAGCAAAGCAGGCAATGCTCATGAGTTTGAAGGAAGGAGGCCTAGAGGGAGAAAGACCAGGCAGCAGACTGAGAGACCTGCAAGCATGTTCACTCAAGTGGAGTGAGAACCAGACAAGCAATGCCATGATACCACAACCAAACATGCGTTGTTACAGTGTGTAAGTGCATACAACAACTTCCTGAGGTTTGCCTTGCGCATCTGGGGTCAAATAGGAACTCATGGGCGAGAAGCTTGATGAAGCCTGTGTACATGAGGATACTTGCGCTAAGGCTGTCGAGAATGCTGGAGACTAAGGTTGCATGTCTCGAGCCTGAGTTGCATGTCGTGCACATGCCAAGACTTGTGGCGATGCCTATGGGAGTTGTGTTGCCATAGAGGAATATGCCTTGTCCCGCTGAAGACTCCACCAGCATTGAGCTTGCAGGTGTGGCTGAGAAAGCCACAACTGTGAAACCCGAGGCATTGGAACCTTGGGCAGGGGATAAGGGGTGGCATGCATGCGATACAGTGCTGGGATACAATCTCACAGCCAGGGCTGGCAAGCTTATGCATGACACAACACTGTGCAATGCGAGAGACACCAAGCTTAAGGCATAGCTGTGAGCAGCTGCAACTGTGAGTGAATGTACACATGACATGGGTGCAACAAGGCACCACAATATGACTCAACAGAAGGCTAGTGCACACAGAAGGCACTGCCAAGAGGGTCCCTGACTGGCCACAATATAGTGCATGAGCATGAGTGTGGGCACAATATGGTGCCACAACTTGACTGCAGTGATATCCGAGTAATCTAGTGCCAATAGCCCAGCAACTTCTGCACACGATGTCACCCTGCTGACTCCAAATTTCTACACATACGAGAACTTAATCAGTTCTCGTTCTAAAACTCAGGATCCTCACATTGCCATACCACACCTATAATGCAAAGCTTGGACTTGCACCGTTGCATCGATGTCAGCAGTTGGTGGCTGTGCTGGTATATTGATTCTTGTCAATGTATGGCAGGTTTCTTTCTCGAACCGGAGTGGACAGATGCCCCATCGCTCTCTGCATGTCCACATGGTTGCACTGTGTATGGCAATATCTGAGCTGTAGTCAATGATCAAGCAGCATAATATATGCAATTATCAGAAGTCATTTTTCCTAGATGAGAACAGATATACATACCTCCAGGGTCAAATATGTTGTTGATGAACAATGGTTGGTACCCTAAGTTCGTGCATGACTAGTATTCCACCTCAACACAGGTATTGACACAAACATACATGGATCACATACCTGGACTGTCTCATTACTGGGCAGATGTTAAACTTTGGATTTCCAATGATCTACACAGATATGGCCTTAGTATTCTCATTGACACCTGTAGTACATGCTGACAGTTCATCAGAAGCATCAAACTGGACTGAAATTCCATCTTTCTTTAAGTACAGTAGTGGCGACTCGACCCGAACAAGGGTGAGCGAGTGCTCCAGGCACTGCCACTGCGAATGGGGCCAATTAGGTGCATGGCGGGGGCCTTTTGATGCCACAAGAAGATGCACAGGAGTGCACACGCTTGCTTTGACAGTCAAGAGCAGGTGCGACCAAGCACATCCAGCTGCTGCGAAGGACATTGCTGGAGGGCACACCGGCCATTACAGAACCAAGGGGCACTTACCAGCCCAAGAAAAAGCCACCTTGGGAGGCGACACATGACTGGATAAGGCCTTTTGAGGCCAGATGAGTGAGTGCAAGGGGCACCATTGATTACCCTAGAAGACAAACCTGGCTGCTTGAAAAACAAGTCAGTTCACCAGGGCCACTAGCAAAAGTGGCCACTTACCCCTTCTCATGCTTAGGGTGTGGCACAGGTGACACTGTGGGTCTCCTCACTAACACCGTACCCGTAACCTGCAACACCGTACCCGTAATCACACCGTATCTGTAGAGACAGGTTGAACCCGCAGGTTGTATATCATCACTGCGGTGTCTTAACACCGCGGTATACCATTGACATTATGGCATATAACAAAAGAAAAGATATTATATTAATTCATATACTTATACACTATTTACTACCGTGAGTTAAAACTACATAAAATAAAAAAAGAGCTAAGGGCGAGCCCAGCTCAAGGGGCAAAATGAATGCTTGATGGGGGGGTTTATATACCCCAGGGCATGTGCACGGACCATTTGGCCTTGTGTGCAGCCGCGCCGTGTCTCGTGATGTGCTGTTTACTTATGTTTGTACTCGCTTCGTTCGTAAGTACGCGTAAGTGGTTCAACACGTGACATGTGTGACAATGGACACCGAATGGCACGACAAACCGAAGGGTGCGACAAACCGAATGGCACGACAACAACACGCAACGAACGACACGAATAAATGGCGCGATGAACGAATGGCACAATGAGGTGCAAGAAATGGCAAGACAGCACACGAAAACGAGGCACGACGACACCCAATAAATGCCGCGACAGCACGCAAAGACGAGGCGCAGCAAACCGCAATGAGGCGCAACGAATGTACAGTGCAACGAGGCAACAAATCCCTTGATGGCACGCAACTCACGAACAGCGCAACGGGGCGCAACTCACGGCAATACGACGGGGCGCGGCGCAACAAACACTGCGATGGCACGCAAGGACAAGGCTCAGCGAATGGCGAACGAACCGCGCAACAAGGCAGTATAATGCCCGTGATTGCACGCAACTCACAGTGCAAAGACGTGGCATGATTCACGAACGGTGCAACAAGATGCGACACAAAGATGGGACACAACGCACAATGAAAGGAGCAACGGCAGGGTACATTGAGGGTTGAATCTATTTAGTTTACTGTCTGTAACATCAAAATGAAAGTCTTGTAATTTGTTCTTGAGTAATTGGTGTGACTTGCAAGCAAAATGTCTTGAAAGCAGGAAGAAACACAAAACATTGTCAATACCTATGACACTGCCAAAACGGGTACGGTGTGCCACGGGTAGCACATTTCGGGTACTGTACCTGTACCCGTCAAACCTGCAGGCCATACACCGTGGGTTGACCCTCACCCGTGCTATACCCTACTCATGCTCTCTGTTGCCTTGGATTACCAGCTACCATTGTCACTGTCAATGTTTTGGGGCTGAGCAAGCAACTATTGTGTTGTGGAGGAACGCAAAGGAGAAGGAGGATGTGCAGCCTATCGAGGCTGTCACACACTGTCACACACATCCTGAGTCACTCCCAAGCCATGTGCTGGCCACACCTTGAAAACCTCAAATAAAGTATTGTGCAGCCCCTCTTTTCCATCAAGAACATTTCTGGTTATCCCCTAAACTGTCTGCGAAATGAGGGGGAGTGCAGGAAATGGGTGCACACTGACTTGTGTGCCAGTGGATTGGTTTTACTTTGTGTTGCCACTTAGGGCACTATAAATCTCACTTGATTGATGCCTCTGTTGAGGCTAAGGCTCATAATGTAGTAGAAATGTAGATTTAAAAAAAAATCTCTCAGTTCATCCAGTTCAAACTGAGAACTGAACTGAACTGAACTGATAAGAACCAGTTCTTCCCAGTTCAGTTCAGTTCTCAGTTCAGTTCAGCAAAAATGGTAAAAGTTCAGTTCACAGTTCAGCAAAAAGTGCTAAGAACTAAACTGAACTGAACTTTGGCAACCCTAGTCAATTCACCAAATGACACACTTCAACTACTGCAGCCTACAGAGGCTGGACTCAGAGTTGTTGAGAGCACCTATCTAATAGGGACAGTAAGGCTGTGGTGTCTTTCTCCCTAAATTCCTGAAGATGATTTCTTTTCTTGCCCTCAATTAGTTGATTGCTGGTGACAGGATTGTATAGAAGCAAAAAGTCTAAGCCCTTATAAGGCTGGTATCATATAACCCTAAGGTCAGGAGGAGACATGTCAAAAATCATTTTTCCATGTTTGTTATTTGAGGGGCATCAACAATATGTCCAAATGTTTTTTTGTACTTTTTTATGCTTTTTTGCCTTTTTTTTTATAGAAAAGTACAAAAATAACAAACAAGCATTTGGATGTGTTGCTAATAGGTGTGACTTGGCAAATAATAAACTCTTTAGCTGAGCTTAGTGGTTTGCAGGGCCCAGCTTGGCCCAATAGCCCTAGCTTGGGCTTTCCTAAATGTCAAGCTGAGCCCAGGTAGAGGGCTTAGGCTCAGCTTGGGCTCAGCTCAGGCTCAGGCCACAGCTTCAAGGTGTAGAGTGAATGGCAGCTGCATGAACAAGATGCATTTGTGTAAGGTGCCTGAAAATGGGCCCCTACAATCACATGAGAGATTGCTTGTGTGGATCTAATGGGCACATGTCTCAGTGCCAACAAGCTCTGATCACTAATCAAATAAAGAGGGAAAAAGGGTTCTTTTCAGGTAAGCACCAAAGTAGATAGATTGTCATGCTTGGACTAAAGTGTGTTCGACCAAGAGGGTTTGTTCTTGGTTGGGGTTGCTGTTGTATATAGACAATGCATGTCACCTTTGTGCTCAGTTACCTTATAGCATGCTTAAGTACATTAGAATGGGTGCAGGGAGTTCCTTCTACTGCATAACTAGATTGTGTACTAGTCTAGCCTAAGACCTAACTAATTGGCTTAGGGCAATGTGCAGAACTGTAGAACTGCAAGTGTAATGACAGGTTATCCCCACTGAGAGTGTTTGTATATAGACAGGTGCTGACCACCTTCATGTAGCAAGCTACCTTACACTATGTTTATAGACCCAAGGTCCCTTACAAGTCTTTGGGTTATCTGGGCTGGTTAGGCACTGGTTTGGACATATAGTGATTGATCAAGGTTTAGGCACTGGAGCCCTCAACAAGAGCAATATGTTAAATCTGGATTAGGAAGGTTCCCAGTCTGGAGTGGATCAGCTGGTGTTGCTGATTACTTAAGTGAACTTGAAGGAGTAGAGGGTGAGCTTGAGGGAGTGAAGCTTAGAGGAGTGACTTAGAAGGGTATGCAGGGTTATGACGAGGTAAGTCCTGTATTGAACAGAAGACCAAGCTTAAGGCTTGGTGTCAGAACTGAGTCATCTTATATACATGCAGACATGGAACTAACTAGAAGGTAACAGAATGGAACAGAATTAGAGCACAGTCATGTACATAGCATAGCACAGTCTGTAGTATCAAAGCACAGTCCACAGTATCAAAGCACAGTCTGGGAGAATATAGTGGAGACTAATGGAAGGTAGCAGAACATACTACAAGTCTGAAGAACAGTCCAAGCACAGCAGAATGGTACAGAAGGTAAGGGAAGTAAGGAGAAAGAAATGGAATGGTCCATAAAAGGTCCTGACATAGTAGAGTGTACTGAAAGAGAAAATAGGGCATAGCATAGATTCACATGTATATAAAGCACATGCCCCTCACTTCAGAGGGGCAGACTTACTTATACTTCTATGTGACTTCACAATAAACCAAGATTGAGCTGGTTTTGTTGTGTGAGCCCATGTCAGTAGAATAACATAAGGGTAAGACTATGTCACTGCCACATAGTAGGCATACACTAGACTAGAGTAGATCTTGAAGTAACATGAGAGATAGATCTTGAAGTAGATGAGTTCCCACTTGCTGAAGTATGTCTCAGTAGCCACTCAGGGGAATAAGGAGAAGAACACTGTGATTGAGCCTACAAGAGTAGATAAGAGACTCAACTTGCCATCTTAGAGACAGCAAGACTATGCTTAAATAGGTACATCAGAGATGCCACTACTACCAGCCCTTACTAAGGGCTTTACCAAGAAACATGACTAAGGACATGAGGTAGTAGTAAGCAAACACAAAGCCAGTTGGTAAGCAACACAAGAACTACAACTAAGCAGTCCAGATTCATAGCACACAAGGGGCAAAGAATGCAATATCATACAAGTAGGGCTGGTTCCTACAACACTTACCTGAGCTCGACTCAGGGCCAGTGACATTACCCCTCCACTAGTTCGCTTGCTCCTGCAAGCCCTCTTGCCCACTAATGTCCTTGTCTTTCCTGAATGCCACTGGCTTTCTCATATGGTGCCATCCCAAAGGGTGCAAAGCCAGGTAAGGGGAGAATCTCCCCTCTAGGTAACCGACCTTCTGTTGGATGTGTGCAAAGCAGAGACAGGACTCACTTTGACCACACTGAGTGCTGAGGGAGGAGAGGTTGTGTTCCAAGCTTTTGATGTGGTCCTTAGTGTTTTAAAGTCTGGTCCAGTCTGGTTTTTTTTGCCTTTTATGGAAAAACTGGAACTGGTCCGGTCCAAGAAATTTCCATATATGGTAAAAAACTGGACCAGAACCAGAAAGGACTGATTTTATCAGTCCTTATCAGTTCAGTTTTGGTCCTAGAACTGGTTAAAACCGATTTTTTACGGCCAAGATCTTATCTGATCGATTAGCAAATTTAGGGGCACGAATTACAGATGTAGGAGATGGTGTCCCTAAATTTGCTAAGCAATCGGATAAGATCTTGGGCTACATTTCACTAATCAGTTTTATGTACAATCTAATCTTCTCCAATACTAGTCGAGAGCACTATCAAGACAGTTGAGAGCACTATTGAGACAGTCAAGAGCACTATTGAGACAGTTGAGAGCACTATCAAGACAGTCGAGAGCACTATTGAGACAGTCAAGAGCATTATTGAGACAGTCGAGAGCACTATTGAGACAGTCAAGAGCACTATCAAGACAGTCAATAGCACTATCAAGACAGTTGAGAGCATTATTGAGACAGTCAAGAGCACTATCAAGATAATCAAGAGCACAACCAAGACAATTGAGCTTATAATCATAACAATATGCCTAAAACAGATTAGCAAAATGAACTTTAGGATCTTATCCGATTGCTTAGCAAATTTAGAGGCACTAACTCCAGATATATGAGATGGTTCTCACAGATTTGCTAAGCAATCAGATAAGATCTTGACCCTCAATTCACTAATCATTGTCAGGTACAGTTAAAATTCCCCAACACTAATAGTTTTCCTTATAACTTGGGAAATAAAATAGCAAAAAATCAGGAAAAATATTTTAATATTCCTAGACTACTAAAGGGTGTTAGAACTGGTCTTTAACCGGTTAAAACCAGTTTTTAGCAGTTTTAATAATTTTCTAAATTTGGTAAAACTGTAACTGATCTATCAGTTCTCATCAGTTTCAGTTCAGTTCAGTTACAGTTCATATTAGGTCCAGTTCAGTTCAGTTTCAGTTTTTTTATCAGTTCTAGGACTGAACTTTTAAACACTAACTGGAACATTGTCCCCTCCTGAAGAGGGCAGCCTCCATTTTTTTTCTTGTATCACTGGACACCACTCCTTATCTTTCCTTTCCCCTGCCTCATTTTTCATTGCCTATAGCTAGTAGCTACATTGTCTGTACTACTCTAGTGCATAAATAGGGGTCGCACTTTCCGTTGTACCAAAGTTGAGCCGCTTCCTTGATGGACACCAGTAATACAGCAGCAATGCCTTGCCTTGAGCTGTGCTGATATCCCTATTGGGCCTATTGATCCCCAATCGGCTGATTATTGCCAACAAGTCACTTCTGATTTAAAATTTGCAGGCAACTATGGAGTGTCTGCTT
Organism: Russula virescens; assembly: GCA_003316435.1. Taxonomy (NCBI): domain Eukaryota; kingdom Fungi; phylum Basidiomycota; class Agaricomycetes; order Russulales; family Russulaceae; genus Russula; species Russula virescens. The sequence goes on along the minus strand of QFEY01000883.1, from coordinate 37,700 downwards.
ATGTCTAATCTAATTCAAAATAAATGTATGCATTTGCATACTCCACTGCGATAATCTAAAGATAGCCTATTAAGACTAAAACAATAGAGAAACTTAAGTTTATATAAGGAGTTTGATCATTTGCACTGGCTGAGGTAAAAATTTAGTTAATATTTGTTGGGACATAAGGTGCTCTCCCTTGGACATGTGGCTAATTTTCAGTTGTTTGGGTCATCCCATTTATAATAATTGAGCATATAAAGATAGATCAATGAATTATTTAATTGTCTGAATATAATTTGTAATGACAATGGTGTCTACTTGTTGGTCAATTTATAAGAAATTATTCGACTGATAGGTTGAGAATAAGTGGACTCTGCTTAACTGTTCTTGCCCATCATGCCAACTGAAGCATGAAGTATGGTTGCCCTGCATATGGGTTTGAGGTCTGTTCTGCCTCCACTGCACTACTTAATTTCATTCTCATGTCTCACTTTTAGCAACTAAATGAGGAATCCCTTGTCTCTGCATGGATGCACACTATTGACAGCTGTGACTCTTAAAAATGTGACAAGATGGCAGGCTTGTGCAACAAGCACACCTTTAACAGCAAGTTCTTTCTCTTGTGCAACTTTGTAAATAGCTTTAAGGACAAAGTCAAGATGCATGCAGCTGCATGGAGGGTTGAGAAGGACCTTCCAAATGTTGTAGAACTTGCAGATGGCTTTGTGGCTTTGGAAGGTGAGAAAGATGAATGCTGTGGCAGCAACTGGAAGGCAGCAAATTCAAAGGAGCTCCCACTGGCATTGAAGGAAGCTTTTGAGCAGACAGGTGTCTTTGCCTGTCTGTGTTAGCATGGAATTGTCAAATTCTTAATTGAGTTTGTGCAGTCGGCTGAAATGTGAGTACTCCTGCTTCTGTTTCCTCTCTTCACTAGTACTGATGCCTGTATCATAGGGCAATGCATGCTCTTGCCACAGTTGCAACTATTCTGAAAGAGTTTAGGGACAATCAAGGCCTTAGCTACAACATCAACTGTGTGCTCAAGACTACACTTCGCAATAGCTCACTTTGGGAGGATGTGGCCAATAAGAATCTCCAATGTGTTGTGGATGCATTTCATTGTTGGGCACACAAGCACTCCTGTCAAGTGAAATACCACCCCCTGTATTGACCTGGGTTCAGACTCAAGGACCTCTCAACCTGTGAGAGGTTTTTCTCCAGCTTGAATGGGACTGTGCAAAACATTCAGCATGCATTCAGCTTCCATTGGATGCAATCAATTGATCTGCATGTTCAGCAAGTGAACAAGGATCATTATGCATCCTTAGGTATGTTCGCATCAACATCTGTGCTCTGCCTCTGACATTGACATCCACTAGGCAACTTCTTACTTCACAATTACAAGCAGGCATTATCTATTCAACTCAATCTTGGTTGAGAACTTGACATATTTAAGTCTTCTATGGGATTTGGTGCTGCTAACTTCATGTGCTGGCATAAGGAAGAGGTCACATTCCTTTCCACTGCAAAGAAAAAAGAACCTGAAGTGATCACACTTAAGGTCTTGTATGTTGAGGCATTGGAAAGGTATTACACTATTGAGTAAGTTTTCATTGTCATCTAGTTATATCTTTCCACAGTTGCCTTATGTGCATAATAGGGCACAATACAATGCTGCCAGGAAGGCAATTGATACCATCAACCCTTTCCTGATCCTCACTGAGCACCACTTTGCTAGTAATGTTGCTGACCAGGTTGTGAAGAAGAGCAAGCATGAAGTGATCAACCAGGAGCTGCATATCATTAATGGGTGGCTGGAGTGGGCAGCACACACAGTGGATGATGTTGAGTGACTGTTAGGCATTGAGGAGAGGTGGCAGCAAGGTGATTCTGAGTATCAGAAGATGGTCAAATATATCAGCAACTGAGACTTCATCTGCATCATCAAGGAGCTCCAAGGACTTGTTGTGAGTAGGCTGATGGAGCTGGAAAAGGTCAATCTGGCTGGCTCAGGTATGTGTTGTGTATGTCTGTGAAATGTTCCTAATATTATTGCTAGGATATAAGCTGTGTAAGCATATTGCACAGGCACTCTCTCGCCACTGTACCACAATTTGTAATGCAATTGACCATTACAATGCTCTTGCACCCCTTCAAAAGCTGGCCTGCCCTTCCATCATATACTCAGAAGTTGTTGAATATTGCAACTTCTCCAAGTTTGAAATTCTTAAGAATTCTGACCATAACCTACTTTCTAAGCCCTGGGCCAACCTTGCCAACTGACAGGCAGCAAAGAAGTACTTCAAGATCCAGCATGTGAAGGAGGAGATCCAGCAGTGCAATGTTGAGGTTGCATGCCTGCAGGCCTGGGTAGATTAGAAGGATGCTGATCTTTCCTGGGTTGTTGCTGCTTATAAGGGCTCTAATGCTGCATTTGCTTCTCATCTGAAGACTGTACAGCTGCAGCAGCACCATACTAACAATTCCCTTTGTACACAGCTGAAGCAGATTTACAGTCTACCTGGGTACTGTGGCCATCTTTTGCCCATCTCCACTTCCTTGTTGCCCATTCCAGCCAATGAGGGTAACTTGCTTTTTATTATTTAATCTTATAGTCAGTTGAGACCTCATTAATGAGCTTTATCTCCCAGACTCAACAACCAGAGATAAGGACTGCACTGATAATGATGAAAGCAATGGAGATGATAGGCTGCCTGATGACAAGGATGAGGATGAAATAGCATGAATGATGGACAAACTCCTGAAAATCATGGTGTGAACAATGCTAGGGTCATATTTTGTATATCATTGCCTTGAATTTCTCACACCACAGTCTGTTCTGCAAGGTGTAGCTCACTGACTACAACAGATATATAATAACATTTTACACCAATTCAACTGAGCTTACATTCAGTGTCATTAGTTGGATGAGAGCATCAGGACAAATACCTTTGCAGCCTTTGCAACCACAGATGCAGCCACATCAACCTACTACAGAGGTGGAGAACCAGACACTTTCAGCCAGCATCCCACTGGAATCATCTCTTATAACAATGACCTTCTCTCTTACAGGCATATGTGTGGTTGATATCTGTATAGGGATATTGAGCCCAATGAACACAGTCTGGTACACCAATAACCCCAAGACTGAGAGGACAATATACTTCACATAAAGGTGACCTAAGTATTATAACAATCAGGGAAAAATTGATGTAATTAAGGAAGGAGAAATAAGTGAAATATGAATGCAGTATCTAATAACTATACAGCTGATATGCCCTGCAGTGGGACAGTAGTTGCACATTGTGCAGCTTGGCCCAGTAAGTACTGATATGATAAGAAACTTATAAAGTGATATTGTTCTGATAATAACAAGGAATGACAATCCTACTAGGAATGAAAACACAGTAAATGAACTGAGGACTGCAGGCATATTTGCTCTACCTTCACTTATTCTCCCTCACATGCAATAAAATTTCTTCACTGAACCAGAAGTGCATTGTGTCCCACAGTATGTCATCATGTTTGTTGAACAGAATAGGAAGCATTTGCAATGTTCAGCACAAGATCAAATGAGTTCCACACTGGTCTTACATCCACCAAGGTCCAGGAATCTGCTGGCACTCAATAACTGCACTCAGACTGACCAGGGATCCACTCCCTAAGCAGTGGCTTGACCTTCACAGCTTCTTTATAATTAGCAGTAGCCTCAACAGCAACAGCAAACATGGATGCATCTTTGAATTCAAACCATCATTATGACAAAAGTTCCCATGCCTTTTGAGCCTAAGAACACCTTCAAGGCTCTCCTCTTACATATCAAAAAAAATCCCTCCAAAGCACAGGCCAATGTAGGCCCACACCTCCAACACTTCCTTGCAGACACCACCATCTAAATAATCCTAGGCAACAGCAATGCCCCTGCCCCTGCCATGGTTCTCACCCCTCCCAATGCAGACATATTGGAGATCTGCAAATCCATCTCATCACTCTCCAAAGCCATACTCGACATTCAAAAGAATGTCACCCCCAACAACAGCAAAGGGTGGCAAGGGCCCCCCAAGGGTAAGCAACCCCTGGGCAACTCACAACCTCCCCATAAAACATATGTGGCAACCACTGGAACCAGGCCACCCAACCCCAGCCTTGTGGATGACCTGGTGCACCTAAAGCTTAACATCAGCAACTGGCCACGGCCAGAAGTTGTATGTGACAGGCTAAACCAGGAGCTTGGTAAGATCACACCATCACAGATTTGTCTGGCCACAATGTGCTGGACAGTGAAGGGCAATCTGATTGTCACTGGTGTGCCCCCTGCCACTCCCACTTCCCTCCAAATCGTGGCACCCCACATAAGCACCATCATCTCCCACTCCTTCCAGCTACCTGCCTCCAACCCAATTCCACATCCCAGGGCCAACATCAAGTGGTCCAAAATCTCTATCAATGATATCCCAACTGGTGTGTCCAAGAAAAGGGGTGTGTACACCCCTGAGGAGTGCCATGTGGCACTCATAGCACTCAACCCCACCTATGCCACCCTCACAATCACACAGAAACCCAGCTGGGTTTGACCACCCATCTCATACCATGAAGACACCAACTCCTCCCTCTCAGTGGTGTTTGAGGATCTGGATGGCACAAAACTCAAGGCACTACTGGCTGAGCACTACCTGTATGCCTTTGGAAACAGGACATTGGTTAAGAAATGGAAGTACTGCCATCAAAGTCCCAAAGGAAAGACCAAACAGCAAGCCAACCAGCATCACCAAGGTGGCAATGCCACTGATGAAGAGGACATTGAAATATACATTGCACAACAGCCATGTCCAGCAATGCCCCCAGCCCCCAGAAAGGCCTCAAAACCCACACCCAATGCACCAACCTTTGTGGAAATCACTGCACAACATATAACCACTCTGGACTCCCCATTCTGACCACCCAATCCCCCCTGCTCCACCAACACCAAGAAGACACAACAGACATCACAACATTAGGCTGCCAATATGAATGTGCCCAAGTACATTTTAAAGCATTCCCTCCTCTGCCAAGCAGTGCCTAGGTGTGTCTGTGCCACACCCATAAATTCCATTCAGTCAGGTGCAGCACAATGAAAGAGCAATCTTTGGGGGTAGAACACAAAAGTGTTAGGACTTATATTTGGACAACATACAGTATTACAAGCATGTCATACTTGAAGTTCTACATGGGGTTCTGTACCCCAAGGTGGACAATAATGGACAAAAAAAAACAAACAGCAAATATTGGCTCAAGAAGCTCAACACCCAAAGTCACCACTGAGTCACTATAATTACCAAGTTGCAGGAACATCATATGCATTACTTCTATATTGGTATCATCTATGGAATGCATGCAAGGCAATTGCATAATCATGTTTTGTTTTTTGTTAATATATTTGTTCTACTCCTAAATGTAATTTGAATGATACACATATATTATATTATTCAGGTGTGAGAGCATGAGCTCACTGTCTGGGACAATGAGCTCAACATGGGAAACAATGAGCTTGATGCTTGAGGCAGTCATGCCATTCAGATGCTGCTGAGAGAAGAGGCACATGCAAGAGAGAGACTTAGGACTCAGGAGGCCACATGGACATGTGAGCCAGTGAACTGGCTTCAGTTTTCCTGGAAGGCTAGATATTGCTGGGGACAGTAGGCAGAAAGGCATACAATGCCATCTGCCTCCCAGTTCTGACATACAGTGCACCAATCTGGTTCAAGGGCCAGAAAGGTCTCACTGAGATCCTACAATGCACCCAAGACACAGCAGTCAGGTGGATCATGGGTGCATTCAGAACAACACCAGCTGGCCCACTTCATCAGCTGTGTGCTATCATGCCAATGCACATCTGCCTGCAAATGCAGACAAAATCAGCTGTGTTGACCCTTCTGTCTATACCCAACACATCCCAACTGATCCAGTGTCTAGGCCCACCATGGTGCCCCCCAGATGCCAGACAAGGGAACTTCTCGGACCTCACCTACCTGCCACCTTTGACACCCCTCACATGGCTAGCAAACTTGGTCCCAGTGGCAGCCAGAAAGGCTCACAATTTCAGGCATCTGCCCTGGACCAGGCAGCTGACCAATTCCAATCATCTTTGCTCCGACAAAGACATCCCACGTGGCGAAGACAGGAAGGCAAGAACGTGAGAAATTGCTTGTCTTGCTGCCAGCCAGCGGCAGGACATATTGCTTCTGTTTTGCCATGGCAGCTCCCCGAACAACCGTGATGGCACCCCTATTGCAATGGCAGCATGTGCAGCCAACTACAAGGGTAAAGTCACAGAAATAGCGACTAAGACCTTAGGTCCAAATGCTTCTGCATGGGACACAGCATTCAGCACCCTGATGTTAGCGACGGCACTAGCTATCATATCACTCCATGAGCATAAGCCAATCCAGGAAGTGCAAATCTTCAGCACTGACCTGCTCATTCCCACTCAGTGCCTTGATAGTGCAGCAGCCGACCAGCACCAATCTGTCCTAGGCTTCGCCCAAGCAGCAATGAACCTGTTGGACACCTACCAATGACTTCAAATCAAAGTCAGCTGGGCTCTGTCAGGCAAAGGCCTCAAAGCCGTGGGCCGAACAAAGGCCATGGCTGTCGTGGCTGCCAAAACAGCAACCTACGATGCAGACCACCCTCCACCTCCCCTGTCCAAAGACCAAATTCACTCCAATACAAAACAGGAAGCGATCGACCAATGGCAAGCAGAATGGATGGCATTGACTAAAACCCAACCAGCATACCTTGCCCTCACAAACCCACCAGATGGACATGTCCCACCTTTTGTGTGAGGCCTAGCCTCACACTTGCATCTGACTTTCTCCACGGGAATTCGAATGCTGACCACACACACTTTCACAGGGGAATATATGGCAAGGTTCTGCCCACATTCCCAAGACCCCATACACTGCGAGTGCAGAGAGCTTGTCTAAACCGTGCACCATGTTATTACCACATGTCTGAGATATGAGGCGGCAAGAGCTGCCCACATCCTCACAAATACAAATTCCATATCAACCTCCCTCATCTTTGGCTCCGAGAAAGGTGGAGCAGCACTGGGCACGTTCATTGCAGCAACCCAAGCATGCATCAGGCCCAGGCAAAGAGAAAGGATGGCAGGGAAAAGGGAAGCCACACTGGAGGACTTCGGTTAGAGGGAAGGGCCACGCGGCCTCACCTCATCTACAATACACACCACATCACCATGCCCCCACACAGACCATCATTGTATTCCAACCAACTAGACTGTACCGACAGCCTGCACGCATCTTTGTACGTACTTACATGTAGCATGTTATAAATGCAGATTCCAAAAAAAAAAAAAAAAAAACAGTAGGCAGAAAAGATATTGATAATCAAGCATTTTAATTATTATATTTGTATTCTGTTAGTTAACATGTCTCAAATGGTATATATATGTTATATAAAATATGGGGGGAGTGTGTGGGAACTCAAGCTTGCTGTTTGGGATAATGAGCTCAGCATGAGAAACAATGAGCTCAAAGTTGAGGCAGGGAGCCACACTGTTTGGATGTTGCCAGGGGAAGAGGCACACAGGTGAGACTTGGGAGGCCACATGGACATATGAGCTGGTGAACCAGCTCTGGTTTTCCCAGAAAGCTAGGTATTGCTGAGGACAAGTAGGTGGAAAACATATTAATAATTATGCATTTTTATTGCTATATTTGTATTCTACTAATTAACACATTTTGAATGGTATATATATGTTATATAAAATATGAGGGGAGTGCATGGGAACTCAAGCTTGCTGTCTGGAACAACAAGCTCAATGTGGGAAACAGCAAGCCCAATGTTGAGGCAGGGAGTCACACTGTTTGGATGTTGCCAGAGAAAGAGGCATGTGGGTGAGACTTGGGAGGCTATGTGGATGCATGAGCTGGTGAACTGGCTCTGGTTTTCCCAGAAAGCAGGGTATTGCTGGGGACAAGTAGGTGGAAAACATATTAATAATCATACATTTTTATTGCTTTATTTGTATTGTCACTGGCCCTGAGTCGAGCTCAGGTAAGCATTGTGGGAACTGGCCCTACTTGTATGATATCACGTTCTTTGCCCCTTGTATGCTACAAATCTGGACTGCTTAGTCATAGTCCTCATGTTGCTTACTGACTGGCTTTGTGTTTGCTTACTACTACCTCATGTCCTTAGTTATATTTCTTGGTAAAGCCCTTAGTAAGGGCTGGTAGTAGTGGCATCTCTGATGTACCTATTTAAGCATAGTCTTGCTGTCTCTAAGATGGCAAGTTGAGTCTCTTGTCTACTCTTGTAGGCTCAATCACAGTGTTCTTCTCCTTATTCCCCTGAGTGGCTACTGAGACATACTCCAGCAAGTGGGAACTCATCTACTTCAAGATCTATCTCTTGTGTTACTTTAAGATCTACTCTAGTCTAGTGTATGCCTACTACATGGTGGTGACATTAGACTCAACTTTGTTATCAAAATGGCATTACCAAATAAGAAAGGAAGAGCGACAGACCCTTCCAATATCATATATCTCAAGAATTCAGAAATCTTGAATATTATCCTGAATACTTGAATCTTCAGACATATACTGAAGCCAAACATGCCAGTGCCAGTACCATTCAACTTCTTTGCAGACAATGACCAAGGAAGATAAAACCAACAATCCATTGCAGTCACCTACTATCGAGGAGTGTGGAGATACATCAAATATCACCAAGAATATGACCAGTGGGAAGTGGGACCTGAACTTTCCAGACCAAGAACTGGCATACCAGAGGATATCAACAATGACATACACAATTGACCTATCCTGGAAGATATATGAACCATAACCACTACGGTAACAGAAATGTGAACCACAGAGGCCCAGCCAGACACAACTGGATTTCATGCCAGCTGAGCCAGCCTCCAAGAAACTAGGAACACAATCCAGGACCTAGAATCCCATCTAAATAGAGGACAAATTCCCCCTGGTGGATCAGAAGGACTGGATGGCCCAGGAGGACCTGGTGGACCTGGTGGAGAAGGAGAAGGCTTTGGACCTAATGTTCCAAATGCCTACATACCAGTACCACAAGCCACAGATGTAAAAGCAATGGGCCAGCTTCCCCAAATCTTCTATGGAAATCCATAACAGGCCAAACTATTCATTGAAGAAGTGAAAGCTTATTTACACCTCAACAACAACATTGCAGGATATGATTCCCCCATCAAGAAGGTCACATTTACTCTGACATTAATTAAAGGACCTGAGACCATAACATGGGCAAAAACCATAGGCAAATGGATCAACACACTAGATATAGCTACTCAAAATTACCCAGCTATATGGGTCAGGTTCTTGGAACTCTTCAAAGAAAGATTTATGGACTCCACTGAAGCAGAAGAAGCCATTGCACAAATGGCCAAACTAACGATCAACATGGCAAAACCTAGCCTCTTCTTCATACAATTCAAAGACCTAGTCAAGAAAGCAGGTTTCAACCTTCTTCACAAAGAAATGGCAGTCAATGTGCTACACTGCCTCCCAGAAGGGCTTCTGAGAAAGGTTTGCAACCTGGTCAAACCAGAAACTTATGCTGCAGTTAAAGCCAAAACACTCCAAGTTATCAAATCTGTTAAGGCTGTAGCGGGCCCTGGACTAGAGAGCTTGCAAGAACGAGGTCAAGCAGACCTAGCAAGCTATCAGAGGGAGAAGAGTGAGTAGTCACACTCACTCTTTGAACCTCTGAGACACAAGTGCAATGGGGAATGTAGATGTTGTCAACAATCCACCCAGCACTGGTGCGCAGACACAAGTTGGAAGGTTTAATGTGTATGAGCACGGACAATTAAACCTTCCAAGTAGTGTAGCTTGAATACACAAATGCAGAGGAATGAGATGTGTAAGAGGACGGCTCAATTCCCTTGCAGTAGTGCAGCTAAGGACGTGCTTGCTTAATGCTCAAGCTTAAGCAGTATACACCTGCGCCTTTAAGCAGGTAGACTAGGTAGAGTCTTGAAGGAGAGAAGCTGAGGCAAGCAACTGATGGACTCTGGCACTCAAAGAACAAGAGGAGAGGGGATAGAACGTATGGTGATCCCTTATCCTCTCGATGCATGCAGTGAAGAAGCTACAAGTTGAGAATTAAGTCGAGCTTAGAGCTCAACTTCATATCAATGCTTCTTTATATACAGGGGGATCATAATACTACTAGTATCGATCCTAGGGTCTGGCACAATGCTGGGACACTGCCCAAGTACAGTACACATCAGGGATGAGTCAGAACGAGTCACAGACACAGCAAATAGTATAGGGATCCTCAGGTGATCCAGATATCCGAAGGGGAACATACATACCATACTTGTACAGCAATCAGAATGGGTCAGGATGCATATAGTAAAATTTTCACATGTGCTTCGTCTTTTGAGAACATACCAAGAGTCTGTCCATGACAAAATCCCAACAAGCAGTCGATGGGATTCTGCAGAAAATCACCCAACATGCCCCCTAAATGCAACCCAGCACTATGAATTGGCAGCAGAGTAACTGGCACAACCACAATAATGAACTCTGCCTGTACACTGGAAATTGGCAACCACCAACAGCCCCACAACAAAGCTTTAATTCCTCCACTGCACCACACTGGTACAACAATGTGCAAGAAGTACCAATGGATATAGGAAGAAGCTGAGCCCCCAACAGAGGAAGAGGGTTTTCAGGCAGAGGATTCCAAAATTGTCACAGTCAACAACCTTGAGGAGGATATCAAGGAAATGTTGCAAGTGTTCCGAGCACTAACAATAACTGCTTTCAATGCAGAGCATAAGGACACTATGCCCAAAACTGCCCAAATTGATGCCCTCAAAAACAATATGCTAACCTTGTTAAGTTTGATGGGTTCACCGATGATCCCAAACAATACCAATCCATGATCTATGAACCAAGTGACCCAGAAGCCAGTAAAATCGCTTGACTCTATGCAGAGCTCAACAACCTAACTGACAGAGAAAAGGAGATAGCAAAACAAATGGGAGTAGCTGAGGATTTTTCCCCCACCTAATCAAATCAGCACTGATTAGATGTAATGATAGTGAATCACCTGTATATATGTCTGTGAGAAAATCCATAACTGTCAGGATGTTCATCCATTCTATCAACAAAAGAGCCAAAGCTGTTGCCCTAGTGGATTCAGGGGCAACAGAAAACTTTATGAATCTCCAATACACTCAATATCTCCACCTCCCAATAAAACAACTAAATAACCCATGACCCCTGTTTAATGTGGATGGAACTGAGAACAAAAGCAGAACCTTGAAATGCTACACTGACCTCTCAGTTCAAACAGGAACTAAACAAATTAACATGAGGTTCTTCCTCACAGACCTAGGAGAGCATAAAGTCATCTTTGGGTACCCTTGGTTCTCCACAATACAACCAAAAATTGACTGGGCCAGAGGATGGATCGATTCAACCCAACTTCCCATTGTACTAAGGGCCCCAAATGCAACAAAAGCTATCTTCACCCCTAGGCAAAGAAACATCTCTTGACCTACCCATCAAGATCAATATTATATTGGTTGCATCACCTTTCACCCAGACAGAGAAGCCAATCTTAAGCAGGTCCCAACAGAATACCATCAACATTGCAAAGTATTCAATGAACAAGCATCGCAATGACTACCAAAACACACAATATAGGACCATGCCATCAAACTATTACCTGGAGCACCACACATATTACCAGGACGACTACTTCCCCTCACTCAGGAGAAAATCACAGAAACTTACAAATTTGTTGGTGAACATTTAAAAAGGAGAACTATCCACCCAGGAGATGGACCATACTGTGCCAACTTCTTCTTTATCAAGAAGAAAGATGGGAAGTTACAACCTGTACAAGATTATTGACCCATCAACAAATGGACCATCAAGGACAGAACAGTCTCCCCACTCATCTCCCAAACTATAGACCATCTCAGTGGATGCACTTTATTCACCAAATTCAATGTAAGATGGGGCTATAACAATATATGAATATGAGAAGGCAATGAATGGAAAGCAGCTTTCCTTACTCCCCAAGGATTATTTGAACCCACAGTCATGTTTTTTGGCCTCACTAACTCACTGGCAACATTCTAATGAATGATGAACATCATTTTCCAAACCAAACTGGCACAAAGATGGTTATCCATCTACATGGATGACATCTTAATTCACACAAGACTGAAACTGGGAGAAACAGAAGAACAGCACCTATGACACCATTGACAACATGTTCATTACATTCTCCAAAAACTAGAAGATAACAATCTATACCTCAAACCAGAGAAATGTAAATTCGAAAAGGATAAGGTAGAATATTTAGGAGTGGTTGTCAGAAACAACCAAGTCCTAATGGATCCAAAGAAAGTCAAAGCAGTCCACAAATATAACCACCCAACTACTCCAACCAAAGTGTGCAAATTCTTAGGATTCACTGGGTACTACCAATACTTTATCCCAAACTACTCAAAAATTGCCAGACCATTACTTGACCTTACCAAGAAAGCAACCACATGGCATTGGGAAAACCCACAACAAGAGGCATTCGACAAACTAACCAGATGCATGAGTGAAGCACTGGTGCTCACACAACCAGACTTTGACAAATGGTTCTACCTTCAAACTGACACATTGGCTTATGGTGTGGGAGCCATACTCTCACAAGAGGGAGAATCAACCCCTTCACTTGACAAATAATCAAAGCCAGTGCTCTATCCCATAGCCTATTATTCAGCCACCTTCACTCCAACAGAATGAAACTATAACATCTACAAATGAGAACTCCTAGCAATAATAAAGGCACTTGCCCACTGGAGAGCATACCTGGGGTGGACAGAATACCCATTTATCATCTGCACTGACCATACCAACATCCAATACTGGAAATCACTGAGAAACCTCAATTGTAGAATGGCAAGATGGCATGCCAACCTGCTAGAATATGACTATGAAGTTAAACACATCCCAGGAAAGGACAATGGAGCAGCAGATGCCCTGTTGCAACCCCCAGGAGTAGACCAAGGCCAAGAAGACAACAAGGAGGTCATCATCTCCCACCAAATAGATGTAGAATGGCCATAACTCAACCCATCAATGCACTACCAATCCCAGCAAACAATAAAAGGCTCAAGAAAATCATCATGACACTATACCATGACAATGCCTCTGCAGGACATCCAGGGTGAGACAAAACACTTCAACAAGTACAACAAAACTATTGCTAGACAGGCATGAAAGAATGGATAGCACAATACATCAAAGGATGTGCTGTATGCCAACAGAACAAGATCCAAACACATCGAACACCAACCCCTCTATTCAAAATCAATACAACCAACTATATGTGACCATTCCAACAAATTGCACTATATCTAATCACAGGACTCCCAAAATCCAAAGGATATGATGCCATCCTAACTATAGTCGACCATGGATGCTCTAGAGTGGCACTGTTCCTCCCATGCAACACCACAATCACAGGACCACAAATTGCACAGTTATACCTCAATAACCTTTATTGATGGTTTGGACTGCCATCAAAAGTCATCAGTGATTGAGACCCAAGGTTCACATCCCACTTCACAAAAGCACTGACTAAAAAGTTAGGGATCTCTCAAAATATCTCTACAGCCTTCCACCCACAAACTGATGGCCTCACCGAACAAAAGAACCAATGGGTGGAACAATATCTATGAACAACAATGGCAACCCAACCTGATGACTGGGCCAACTGGCTAAGCTTAGCAACCACAGTACACAACAACCAATGAAATGCTACCACTAAGCTAACACCCAATCAAGTCTTATTCAGTCACAAATCAAGACTCATCCCCAATCAGATGAGTCAGATGACCAATCAAACAGTGGAACAAAGACTGGAACAATTACTTGGATACCAAAAACAAGTAACAAAAGCCATCAATAAATTAGCACGCTCACCTCAGTGGATCACACCCAAATACAAGCTGACTGATCAAGTTTGGCTAGAAGGGAAAAACCTCTGGATGCCTTACCAATCTTCCAAACTAGCCCCAAAACAATACAGCCCCTTTAAAATCACTGAAGTCATCTCTCTGGTTGCCTACCGGCTCAAGTTACCACTAGGATGGCTTATTCATGATGTGTTTCATGCCTCTCTCTTATTGCCCTATCACAAAATGGCACAACATGAACCTAACTTCATTTGGCCACAACCAGAGCTAATTAAGGGCAAAGAACAATATGAAGTGGATGCAATTAGAAATCACTAGGGTAAAGCACGGGTGAGGGTCAACCCGCGGTATATGCCCCACGGGTTTGACAGATACGGGTACAGTTGCCGAAATGCGCTACCCGTGGCACACCGTACCCGTTTTGGCGGTGTCATGGGTATTAACAATGTTCTATGTTTCTTCCTGCTGTCAAGTAAATTTTCACTAAGATCTTGTACTTGCCAGTCACACCAATTGCTCAAGAAGTAAATAAAGGTTTTTTTGATGCTACAGGTAGTAAACTAAAGACATATGTGCCCCGCCATTGTGCCACTTGTTGTGCATTGTGTCCCGTCGTCGTGCCGAGACCCGCATCTTGTTGCACAGTTCATGAGGTGCGCCATGTCTTTGCACCGTGAGTTGCCTGCAACCAGGGGCATTCATTGCGCTGTGCATTCGCTGCGCCTCATCTTCGCGTGCCGTCGCCCCGTTTGTTGCGCCGCGCCCCTGTCATCGTGCCGTGAGTCATGCCCCGTTGCACCGTTCGTGAGTTGCTTGCCGCCGAGGCATGTGTTGCCTCGTTGTACGTTCGCTGCGCCTTGTCTTCACATGCTGTTGCAGCGTTTATTGCCTGTCGTTGCGCCGGGTTTTCGTGTGCCATCATGTCATTTCTTGCACCTCGTTACGCTGTTCGTTTGTTCGTTTGTTCATTCATTTTCTTTGCATCGTTTTTTGCGCCTCATCGTGGCGTTTCCTGCATGTCGTTACACCATTTTCTTCGCGCGTTCGTTGCATGCTGTTGTCGTGCCATTCGGTGTGTCATATTGTCATGCGTGTGACGTCTGAGATGTGCTGAATCACAAATTACAAAGTGAGTATAAACATAAGTAAACAGCGCATCACGAGACACGGCGTGGCTGCACACAAGGCCAAATGGTCCGTGCGCATGCCCTGGGGTATATAAACCCCCCCGTCAGTGTCCATTTGCCCCTTAAGCTGGGCTCGCCCTCAGCTCTTTCTTTATTCTATGTAGTTTAAACTCATGGTAGTAAATAGTGTACATGTATATCAATTAATATAACTCTTTTTCTTTCGTTGTATGCACCAATGCCAATAGTATACTGCAGTGTTAAAACACCGCGGTGATGACATATAACCTGCGGGTTTAACCTGTCTGTACAGGTATGGTGTGACTATGGGTACGGTGTCACGGGTTACGGGTACAGTGTTAGTGAGGAGACCCGCGGTGTGACCCATGCCGCACCCTAGAAATCACCAACATCTAAGGATCGACACAGGTGACACTGTGGGTTATTTTTGGCCTACTGCACCCACAACCTGTCAACCCATACCCATACAGACACCATCCATACCCACGGTCAGCGGGTTTATGCCATGGGTGTATGTAGAAAACCATGGTGCGGACACCATGGTACATTGTATTACAGGTAATTACAACTATGAATACCAGTTATGTTGTATATACATTTGTAGCTACTAATGACCACCTTAGAACCTCATGGATTGTACCATCGAAAGTGTTGGTCCCTGAGTTGATTCCACTGGGTTTGGGTTCAAATTTGTGTTGGGTTGCATTGGGTGTTCGGTTTTGGTTTCATTTGTTGCATTGGGTTTGTGTCGGCATTGAGTTCATTGTTGTAGTGTTCGAATCTGGTTTCGTTTGCATTGCATTGCATTCATGTTGGTGTTGCATTTGTTTGTGTAGCTTTCGTGTTCAATTTCGGTTTCGGTTTTATATGTGTTGTGTTGCATCTGTTGTTGTAGCATTTGGGTTTGGTTTCAGTTTCACTTGCATTGCCTTGTATTGCATTGCCTTACATTCGTGTTTGTGTTGCATTTGGTCTTGTGGCACTCAGGTATGGGTTTGAAATTGTGTTTGCGTTTGAATTTGGTTTGTGTTGCGTTGGTTGTGGCATTGGGTTTGCTGCAGCTAGTGTTTAAAAGTTCAGTCCTAGAACTGATAAAAAAACTGAAACTGAACTGAACTGGACCTAATATGAACTGTAACTGAACTGAACTGAAACTGATAAGAACTGATAGATCAGTTACAGTTTTACCAAATTTAGAAAATTATTAAAACTGCTAAAAACTGGTTTTAACTGGTTAAAGACCAGTTCTAACACCCTTTAGTAGTCTAGGAATATTAAAATATTTTTCCTGATTTTTTGCTATTTTATTTCCCAAGTTATAAGGAAAACTATTAGTGTTGGGGAATTTTAACTGTACCTGACACTGATTAGCAAATTGAGGGTCAAGATCTTATCTGATTGCTTAGCAAATCTGTGAGAACCATCTCATATATCTGGAGTTAGTGCCTCTAAATTTGCTAAGAAATCGGATAAGATCCTAGGGTTCATTTTGCTAATCAGTTTTAGGCATATTGTCTTGATTATAAGCTCAATTGTCTTGGTTGTGCTCTTGATTATCTTGATAGTGCTCTTGACTGTCTCAATAATGCTCTCAACTGTCTTGATAGTGCTCTCAACTGTCTCAATAGTGCTCTTGACTGTCTTGATAGTGCTCTTGACTGTCTCAATAATGCTCTCAACTGTCTCAATAGTGCTCTCAACTGTCTCGATAGTGCTCTCAACTGTCTTGATAGTGCTCTCAACTGTCTCAATAGTGCTCTCAACTGTCTTGATAGTGCTCTCGACTAGTATTGGAGAAGATTAGATTGTACATAAAACTGATTAGTGAAATGTAACCCAAGATCTTATCTGATTGCTTAGCAAATTTAGGGACACCATCTCCTACATCTGTGATTTGTGCCCCTAAATTTGCCAATCAATTAGATAAGATTTTGGCTGTAAAAAACCGGTTTTAACTGGTCCTAGGACTGAAACTGAACCAATAAGGACTGATTTTATCAGTCCTTTCTGGTTCCAGTCCGGTTTTTCCATAAAAGGCAAAAAAAACCAGACCAGACTGGACTTTAAAACACTAGTTCCAGTTTCTTCAGACATTGAGGTGATGGGCACAGCAAAATGAGATGGTGATGTTGGTGGAAGACCAGATAACGGAAGAGGGAAGGACACACAGTGCAAGGGAAAGACAATGAAGTACCACACCGAAGGCTTGGCTTAGAGTTGTGTGGTTAGAGCTGCACATGGAATGATGTTAGGTCTTGGATATGTCCAGTGGTTTGTGAGAATGAGCCCCCATTTTCAGTGCGGTGACATTGAGGTTGTTGCCATGAGAATCTGGTTGAATTTGAAGAAGAGGGGACATTGGAAAGAGGTATGTGTCCTGCAACCTCTAGTTCATGGCACATGTCAGGGCATAGCACCTCTGCAAGTCACCTCGCAACATGTTCCCTCTCTAGATCCTGCCAGAGCTGGTCAAACTCAATCAAATTTTCTTCAAGTTGTTGGGTCAATGCAGTGGCCACTCAAAGACATTCATCCTGTTCCCACTTGAGGATGTCTATCATGGGCTGAAAGACAATGGATTTGATGTGGCTTTCACAAGCTGAATATGCATTAATCAATGATGGCTCCTCAAGCCTCCAATTGATATCATGGTGTAATCTCCATTCTTCACAGGTGGTGCATGCTCGGGCATGTAGAATGGTGCCCAAAATTCCATCATAAGTCCACCAAAGTACTTCACCATTGTCATCGGTGGAGCTGTCACTAATGGGCTCATCATTGAGGGGTTGGGGCTGAGGCTCATAGTAGTCAAAAGGGTGTCCAAAGTGTCTGCCATCACAGGACAGTTCCAGCATATCTATGGGTATCTCCAATGGGGGAAGTTCAAGGAAGGGAGGAAGTGGCAGGTTGAGTGCAGGAAAAGGTGTGGAAACAGGATGAGAAAACGGGACATACCTATTTAAGACAGTCAGAGTCCCAGTGCCTGAGTGAGTTGTGTGCCAACCTTGGGTGACATGGCCAGATGCAAATGTGATGTACTTCTGTAGCCTTATCCATTTTAAAACAGCTAGACTCCCACAGAGCTCCAGTGGTTGATCAAGTGATTGATTGATTATCCGTCTAAGAGGGCGGCCAAGAAACCATTTATTCATGAGTGGGGCCCTGTGGGGGATGGTAATCTGAATTAGGCAACAGAATATCTGGCTCAGGTGCATGGCTGAAACATAGTACTTCAGTCATCATGTCATTGTATTTCTACACAGAAAACATGAACCTTCATTCTCATGTCAGGTATATTATCTGTGTTCCTCCACATAGTTGTCCATCGTCCACTTCAGGCAAGTAGACCCCAAATAAACAGTGACAGTGTGCAAAGAGGGCTTCACTTTATGTAGAGAATCAAGGACCTGCATTCTGAAAATGTCTCCCCCTTCCACCACAAACACCATCTCCACCGCAGAAAATGATTGTACATAGGCACATATCATGTCCTGCAATTTGGTAAGCTTAACAAAGCCAAGAATAAATGATAACAAACAATATCTCCATATGATAATCGACCTTGGCCCTGGAAAAAGCATAGGCTACGAATCTGTGTAAGCTTGCAGGCTGAACACCCATCCCAGTCTTGTGGCACAGCATATGGCAGGCTCTGCACAAATTGACATCCAAGATATTTGAGGCTCTGGAAACAATGTAAGGTCTCCAAGAGGTGACGAAAGGAGGGATGGTGGGGTTGAAGTTGATTCATTTCAATGTCCACCTCATAAATGCATGACGAGTTACTCATCCGCCCTGCAATGTCACAGCAGACCACCAAAGGTGCATGAAGGGTCAGGAGATTTGGGAGAAAAGACTGGCACTGTGCCAGTGACCAGCTAGGCTGGATACAGTCTATCAGTGCATTGCATCTAATATGTATATTTCTCAGGGCCTTGCTCTTCATCAGAAAGTGGATGAGTGCTGGGCATAGGATATCACCTTCAAGTTTGATGTCTTTGAGAAATACCGTGCTAAGCTCACTGAACAGGATCGACCATTGGGATGATTTCAATGACACCATTTGAATTGTTAGGCTTTTGATAGGGGAGCACCTGAGGATGCTCAATGTAGTTTGCACCAATCCTCTAGCAAAGGCAAAATCAGAAGATATGATGAATGACATGAGTGAGGGTGGGATGCATGATGATTGGCTTTGTAAGGTGATGAAAGGGGGAAGGCAATCCACTGACTCAGAACCATAGCCTGAGAAGCATAGCTGTGTTAATGGTAGGGTGTAAAATACTCGCTGCAATTCAATGAACCCAGATATCAGCAAGAGCGGATTTGAGCCATGGAGGGAAATATTAAAATCTTGAAGATTACATGTATTCGAAGGCTCGAGGAGGAAGTGTGTAAGGAATGCCATCACGCCTTGAGCCTCCTGTGTGCTGCAAGGAATTGAGCAGTACATCTCTTCGGGGGGTTCAAAGGTATGGGTGGCTGAGCAGAGTCCAAGGGACACATATCCAGT
The DNA here is from genome assembly GCA_003316435.1 of Russula virescens. Taxonomy (NCBI): domain Eukaryota; kingdom Fungi; phylum Basidiomycota; class Agaricomycetes; order Russulales; family Russulaceae; genus Russula; species Russula virescens. Next base: position 18,082 of record QFEY01000883.1, on the reverse strand, counting down.
TAGATCATGCAGTTCCATCATCGAACCCCCATCCTTCAGCACCAGACCACAGTGGCACAAATAGTCAGGCAGAAGCAACTGGCACATGGATCATGACATGACAGTCAATGCCCAAAGATCATGAGAATCTAGATAAGTGCCAATCATAACAAGTGATTCAGTGGAGATGTCCAGCATCCCCCAGTGCTGTAAAGCATTGGATTACTCAAATGGGGTTTCACATGAACAACCAACATACAAGATGTGTTTGGTGTTTCTGAATTTAATGTCCTTTAACTGCTTTCTTGCGATTACCACTAGTACATGAGCGCCTTTTTGTATCATTTCCATCTGGGAGAGATCCCAACTGCCTAAAAGGTCAGCAGCAAAAATCAAATGTTATCTTATAAGACACAGCTCACCTGGTGACACTTCAAAGGGTGAGGCGACAAAGCATCCCCACATCACTTGCATGAAGGCAAAACAGGAACATGTTTGAATGATGAAGAGCTTGATACCATGCCTGTGTTTGGACATTGGTATGGAGGAGATTGTCTATGGCATCATGTTAATATGCAGCTAAATACCTTGAGAGATGGACAGTAAGGCAGCCCTCAATTGTCAGGCAGTGAGCAGCCGCACCAGAAATAATTGTTATCGCCAACAATCACATGGGCACCTACTTATCCCCCCCCAAAGACCTAAGGATCTAGACTGGATCAATTAGTGGGTCTGAGTGTCAGAGTGGAGTATTTACATAGGAACAGGGTGTATCCTGAGTTTGCCTGCAGTCCCGTCCAGGAGAGATGACCTGATCCTATGCCCTAGCAGCGCAAAGTGATGTGGGAGATAATTGTTTACTGCTAACAATCACCAGCACCTACTTGGGGCACCTCCAAGATAGCCCCCTTGAGACAGGATCGGTCAATCGGTGGGTCTAAGCATTAGCCTGGTGATCTTATAGGAGAGCAGGGTACATTCTTACCATGAACTTTATCAATGTCATGGTACACGATAGACCATGCTGAGCATGCCCTCCAAAAGCACAATCAGAGTAAGAAGATGCTAAAGCGGTACAGCATTGCTGTTCTGCAGCAGTTATGTGTCCAGTGCAGCATCCAAATAAATCAGGGTGGCTCAAGAGTTCTCAAGAATCCATACATCAATGCACTATTGACTCATGTGAGATGAGATTAGTATGTTGTCTGTCCACTAGTATTGACAATGGAGTAGCAAAGTAGATGTGGTTGTGGTCACGATGATACTGGCCAAACAACACTGAAGATTAAACTTCCCTTTTTTTTGCTGCAAAGAGTGAGTACTGGTCAGCTTTCATGTACTCCATCTGATGACACTCCTAAGACTAAACAGAACAAGTGAGCTATTGAAGAAGATAAAGACCAAGAGGAGAGAGTTATCAAATGACAATGTCGTGATGAGGAATCAACTACCAGCCACTCACATCATGCACTAGATACAGTCCAGATCCTCCATGAACCAACACTTCCAATCACTCCAGACAGCCCCATAATGGATATGGTGGTGACAAGCATTATAGAGAAAAATCCTGCTGCAAATACCAAACATATGTCAGCTTAAGACTGGCAGTTGTCAGAGCTCACAATTCTGTGCAAATGTTCTGACCCTTTCCACAAGAATGCATCTAGAAAGAGGAGAAAGAAGGGAAATTATGTGCCTATGAGGATCTACAAGCAGAGGAAGGATCTGGAGCATACAAACGAGATTGAATGGAACCTCACCCCAGATGGTGGGCTAGACCTCATTGGCTTAGCTCAGGGACTTAAAGTCAAAGGGTGTGAGGCAAGTTGATGTACCCAGATCCATGATTTGGCTATTCTCATTGTCTCCCCAAGGTCCTAGATCCCCAACATTTATGACTATAGTTCGACAAGCATCCTATTCTAGAAAGCAGTGCTATTAAATTGTTGAAAATGAAAGAAGGATACTTACAAGTGGTATGCTTGTGATCTTCGTCGCTGCTTGGCAATTAAGGTACCAAGACTTCTATGTAGGGTGATCGGGTGAGATGAGATGAGGAAAAGTACTCCTCTATTTTATACGCTGGATCAGGTTATCATGTTGACTTTTCTGGTGACCACAATGGAGATGAATAACGCATATATGATTATTGTACAATCAATGTAATGATATACAGAATTCTACTTCATTTTTAGATTCACAAGAGCCTTCTCCAAAAAGTATAATAGCTCACTGGAATTCTCAAGTTCGACAGCACAGCCCCCATGCTTCATCTTGACCACTTTACCCACTTGCCCAATACTGTTAATTGTGATGATGAGCACTTTACCACCTTGACATGGTGGCCAGGGTATAAGGTAGGAAGGGTTGATGGAGATCTGGCTCATCTTCCCCCTCTTGACTACAGACATGACAATTTCATTAGGCTCAGGTTTGATCTTCCGGTTTGCAAATGGTACCATTGTCATGGTTTTTCCATCCATTCCAGCATGTGGGGATGATGGAGGCACACCCCAAATATGGAATGGAATACTTCAATCATGTAGCTGTACTTGAATCTCATCAGTAAACAGCCAGTGTTTTGATCCTTCTTTGGAATCAGTATGGTACATCTAAGTTTTTTTTTTTTTTTTTTTTAAATCTGAATTTTTATCCCGCGGCATGTACAGTAGTGGTACAGGGGCAGACATGTGGTTAGATGTATTATGCATGGGCATGTGTGGTGTGGGGTCAGATCATTCGGTTGATCAAGGTTGATAATAGGGAAGTATTGTTGTGGTGGTGGTGTAGTGTGTCGCTCCAGCCCATTCTTTTGGGCGAGCGTCCTGGTAACCCATCTATCCAGGCTCCCATTCTGTTCTCGGTTTCGCACAGGCACCTGTTTCTTTGAGGAAGCGGAGGAGCACGTTAACATGTTTTGGGTGGTCGAATAGGCGGGAGAGGTGTCGGGGGCGGCCACTGGCAGTAAGGTGCTTTTGGTGCGCGGCGGCGTATGTGGGGCAGTCAAGCAGTACATGCTCAACGGTTTGAACTGGCTCGCCACAGGAGCAGGCGATTTGTTCCGGGGTGTGGAGTTTGTAGAAGCGTTGTGTGTATTCTCCTATGAAAGCATGTCTGGTGATGATCCAATACAAGGTGCAGTGAGTTAGTCTGGAGCACTTAGCTGCATTCATTTTGGTTGGGAAGGTGGGGTGAGCTCTGCCATCTGGCGGTTTGGTGAGTGCGGTGCGGTACACTAGGGAGGTGTGTGGCATGTCATGCCAATGCTCTGCCCATGCTGCAATCGTGTGCCCCTTGGTTCTCTTTTTTTGGTTGTTGATGGTGTGGGGTTCGTCTGCCGGGTCAGGTTCAGCAGTATGTATGGCTTCAAGAGCGAGTTGTCTCGCTCATCTGAAGCCTACGAATCTGATCGTCCTGGGGAGCCACAGCAGCTGGATGTTCACATTTGGATAGGTTTCCATTAGCTCACCTATCTTTTCCAGGCATCTGATAGTGATGTCTTGGTTCTCATGTGGTGAGGCATCGAGTATTCTGTTGATCGCATATGTGGAGGAGGTTATGATGGTGACTTTTGTGGCGGCTTCGACTGGTTGTGTAGCCATGTACTCTGCGAGTAGCTCTAGGGCTGGGATATAAGCCCTTAGGGCAGTGTCGCTTTCGGTGACGGTTTCGCTGAGGACCTTTTCGGTGTGCTTCCAGTTGCAGCCATTTTGGTAGAGGATGGCAGAGGTCACTCCGAGTTGCCTGTTGTCTGGTCTGTTTCTGTTGGAGAGGGTTCCCGCTCCGAAGATGTTGACTGTCTTGCCCTCTTTGCAGAGGTTGATGGCTGTCTCGGAGGCCTGCTGGTAATTGCTGTTGTTGTGCCTTAGGTGTATCTCCACTCTGCCATCCCAGTTTGGGGCGCCTAGCGGTAGGTCCGGGAAGGCAAGTATTTGTGCACTTCTTGCTGACACCTGCGCTGCCAGGGCACGTAGGGTGGTTAGCAAGTTTGGGTTGTTGGGGGTGGGGAGTGGGTGTTCGGGGTTCTGTGTGTGCCACTCCCCTCCAAGGCATCTAAGAAGTTGGCTATCTTTCGAGACTCGGTAGAGTCTGAGGGCTGTGTTCTGAGTGAGCATTCTGAGCCTGAGGTCCATCAGAAGTACTGAGAGGAGCTGGTGGAGTGGTTCGCAGGGTGCAGTGCGGAATGTGCCAGCTATGATCCTCATGGCTTCGTTTTGGACCATTTGTAGTTTTTTGACGAGGGTTTTTTGTTGCCCTCTGAACCATAGCTGACAGCTGTAGGTCAGTACCAATAGGCAAATGGCGTTATAGGCAATTCACCACTTAGCCTGGTTCAAGCCTCAGACCAAGTTTCCGAGGAGTTGCAGTGCTTTGATTGACACTCTTGCCCTGTTACACATTACGTCGACGTGATGTGTCCATGTGAGTTTTGTGTCAAAAAAGAAGCCAAGGTAACGCAGTGTGATGGCTGCTGTGACCCGGTAGTACGTGTTCGCGGCAGGGAGCGGGAGGTGTATGCGGTTGGGTGGTGCTGACTTCTCCATCTGTTTCCGGAAGAAGATGAGCTCCATTTTGTCTGGTTCGACGTTCAGGCCTGCTCTCGTGAGCCAGTCTATGCAAGTTGCGTAGCTGTCCTGGAGGGCGGTTTCTACCCCGTTCCACTGTTGACTACAGGCGAAGATCGTGCTGTCGTCGATGTACATTGCAGTGGATGTATTGACCTGGTTTTTGAGCTTGTGAAGGAGCGGGGCAGTGTAGATGATTGATAATACGGGTGAGACGGGTGAGCCCTGCAGGATGCCCACTGTGAACTCGAAGGGATCAGAGGTGTGGAAAAATACACTACCCATTGCATGGTCCTGCTGCTGTCTTAATGCCGGTTAGGGTCATCAGTGCTCAGTCAGTGGTGTTCCAGTGCACTGGGAACATGTATCCCAACCCAAAGACCCTCTTGCAAGAGCCCGCCATGCACAGGGCATGTGGCAGGATTCAACTTAAGCCCCAGACCTGTATTACTCAATGTGGGACCGACAAGGGAGTTAGGTCTCTCCAGCCAGGGGAGGGGGACTACCCCATCCTGCCATGGTCCAGGCGGTAGGTGCCATTCCCGTCTCTGGGCACCTGGTTCATTGTGCCCCTGTAGGCCTGGATCCCCAAGGTGTCCCAGGTCCTTGCCTTGCCTAGTTTGACCAGGGTGGTTCTTCCCTGGAGTCCACTAGACTAACCACCCATGGACCAGGGCTTTTTACGGCAACCACCCAGTCCAAGGGTGCCAGGTGGCCTGTCCCATTACTTCTGACCAGTGTCCTGGTGCAGGTGGGTCAGCTGGTTTTTATTTCCGGTTCCTGGTCTTACTAATCCCTTATCTCTAGCCAATCTTGGCAGGCCATTCCTGGCCAGGCCCCGCAAGGACCTTGTTAGGGAAGGGGAGGGTGAGGTTTCGAACCCGCAGCATTGGGAGCCACCCCTGCTGCACCCACTGCACCACCTGTGCCCCCGATGGTACATCTAAGTGTTCATAAAGGACTCACCCGGGCATTTAGACAAACTCCATGGTGCTAAACTATCCTTGTGTTCCTCTGGTTCTGGCAAGATGGGCTGAGGCAGGTCTTCTGGTGGAGGGGTGCGATCTGTACAACTATATGACACTACTTTCATGGCCACTCTATCCAAAGGGCATTTGAACATGGGGAATATTGGTGTTATTGCAGCACTCACTTGAGCTGAAAGTCACCAAGCTTGACCCATTGCCTTATCTGTCCTTGCAACAGCTTTGCATCCAGTTCAACATCAACCCCACTATGATCTTCGGCTTTGACCAGGCCATGGTATCCCTTTAACGGTCCTTTTGTGATAAAAATATGCTTTCCTTCCCACACTTGATTATGCTTGGGCTTCGGCAGAGCAGGGCCTTGGACACCTGACACCATTATATTGTTCACTTCAACATCAACCTGGAGCTATTATGAGTTTTTGTTGTTGATGGCAGGAATAGAGATAATCTCACACTCTGCCCGCTTGTTTCATCCATTATACAAGCCATACTACCTGAAGCCCATATTACAACACCCCTGTGCATGGCACCATTGGTACTAGTAAATTCAACATAAAGTCCAGGAGTGAGGTGGAAAAATCGGGGAGGAGAGCTGTAGAATTGGAGACTAAATGTTGACATTTTGATCTAACAGTCAAAGGTCAATCATAAAAGATGAAAGGCAGAGGAAGTGACATGCCTCCATGCTGGTAGTCTTGTCCAAAAAGGTTACTTTCTGTGTGTCATAGTTAACAGTGATGACAATACCAAAATAATTCAACCAGTGGATCTTGACATGGTCTCCTGTGAGGAAATAGGGAATTAGATCATGCAAGCAAGCACTGATCACCAGGCCTGAATGCTGCTCAGGAATTTGAGTAACAACATCTGCGACATTATCATGAATGTCTTCAGTTCAGCCAATGATGCTGGCATGTTCTCCAGACACTACCAGGACCCTGTTGCCAACTTGAATTGAATCCTGCATAAAATGCTTGAGAGTGGTGGCAAAGGTAGGAACAGTTCAGATTTTAGCCAACAGTACAAATGGTGTGATATCCTAAGGGGAATGCTCTATGATGCACAAAAGGGTCAAGGAAATAAGCTCGAATGCTAGTTCATCCTGATACAAACAACCCTTAAAGCTAAGTTGACCCAGCCCTAGAATCTTGACCCTCTTCTTGCCATGTTGCCTGATGAGTTCTTCAGTACTCCATGCTCGCAGGGTTGGGCATCCATCTCTCTTCTGCTTCCCCCCTGTTTCAGATATTCACAGGATGAAGGCCACCACTGCACACCACTCAGACATTGGGAAGCTCGATTTGCAAATGTACCCAACATCATTGCAATATTTGCCAGCCAGACAATGCACCCACTGACCATCCTCTATTTGAGAGGACAGATGGCCATGCCAAGAGAGTATTCCAATGTACTCTCTCAGTGCAATAAACATCGGTTCCTTGTTGCTGACAGCAATGAACCCGTGCACCACACAGCGAACCTCTGCAATGTTGAAGGCTTCGATGAACATGTGGCCTGGTATGGACAACCAAGCCAAAGCTAACATAATTGCTGGGGAATTGATCGTGCTGGAGTCAAGGCATTGGCAGCAAATCTGGAATATGATGTCGCACTCTTGCCCAAGCTGTTCTTGTAAGTATGTGGCTTAGCATTATGCAAAATCACCCACCTTTACACTGATGGACCATATTTTAGGATCGTTCTTGCACAGCACTTGAAAGGGCAGCGCCATACTATCAATAGTGATGTCAACTTGAGAATCTTGTGCAGCTCTGACTGCGATTCTTCTTGCTTCATCTTCAAAATCCTGCACTTCCACACAGGGCACATGTGTCAGCAGGATGGTGTTGATCTCATCTTCTGATGCAGACTCATTGTCAAGGTCCTCTACAAGATGTATGCTGTGGATCTTGCAAATCGAAGGAGTTTGTACAACTTACTGATGTCATCCCCTTCCTCATACTCATCCTCCTCATCCCCTTCTGCAATGGTCACTTCGAGATCTAGAAAATCATGTATCTGCATGTCCATTCTACCATTCTACATTCAAGAGATTTCTTTAACAAGCAGGAAACTCACCGAGATTGTCACAGGTATAGTCCTTATATGCCACATGTTGTATTAGTACGATAAGGTTCGGATTGATTATGGACTGATAAGCCTAGTAGTACATATCCTAGCTATCAGTGCCCTGTTTCATTTTTGTTACGCGTCCCCCATTTCTGCCTCATTTCATATGATTCCTCTTTTGTCTTGCGCCCCAGGATCCCATGTACTAGTAGTGGCGTTACCACCTGCCTATAAATAGGCCTTCACGACATCGGGACTCACCAAGTTGAGTCTCCTGTCGCAATACAGTTGACTTCGCCCCTTTTTCCTTTCCCTGAGTGGCAGCACCTTTCTCTCTCTAAGGCTGTGTGTGGTAACTCAGTACTCTCTCACACTGGAATACCTCTTAGGCTGGCAGTACAGTCATCATAGAGACTTAGGACTCTATACCATCTGCACAGTCTACCTTGTCTCTCGTCCTAATCAACCCTCATTCCTACGTTTCCAAGTCTTAGTGTCGCGAACCCCAATACTCATCCCACAATTCCAGGGACGGATACCTTGGCGGTGACATTAGACTCAACTTTGTTACTTCACCATGGCGTCCACAAGCAAAGGAAAAGGGGCAGGGCAAACTACGGAGCCCACACATCTTACGCAAGAAGAAGCCCTCAGAGCAATACCAAATCAACGAGTCTTCAGACATCAACCCAAGAAAGGAAAAGCGTTCAACTTCTTTGCCAACAACGCAGCAGGACATTTCAATCAACAAAGCAGAGCAGTCGCATATATCAATGGAGCATGGAGGTGGATTGAACCCTCTCCCAGTCTACAAGACCTTTGGATAGTCAGACCTCAAGCAAACGAGGTCAAACAATACAACAATACAGCTGAGGCTGTTCAAACGATTGCTGAAGAATACAAGGAGGCAAAACTCCCACCAGAAGAAAGCACATTTCAAGAGTATTGAGAACCAGAACAAGAGTCGGAAAGCGCGGCATCTATCGACAAACCACCTATCAATCGAAACCAACCTATCCCTCACAGTATTACCGCTCAAGTATCTCAAATGTCTACCTGAACAGAAACCCAAGTAGCGGTATCATCCAAGCAAGATGCTGCGATAGCAGATGTGGCCAGTGCCTGAGCACAACAAGCTCTCCTTCAAGGATTAGAGCAACGTCTTAACCCAGGAGGGAACCCACCTGGAGGATTTGGCAGAGGAAATGGAGGAAACCCAGGAGGAGGTCCACCCGGAGGACCAGGAGGCCTGCAAGGAGGACCTTAAGCATTTATCCCAGTTCCCCAAGCCACTGACATAAAAGCAATGGGACAACTCCCTCAAATGTTCTATGGCGACCCCCGACAAGCTAAAAACTTCATCAAAGAAGTAAAGGCATACCTACACATTAACAGCGATGTAGCAGGATACGACTCGCCTATCAAAAAGATTGCCTTCACCCTCACACTCATGAAGGGTCCAGAAATATCTACCTGGACAAAAACCATAGGTGAATGGCTCAACACTCTAAACCCTGCCACGGACAACTACCCTGCCATTTGGACACGATTTGTCGAGATTTTCCTAGAACGATTCGCCGACTCAACGGAAGCAGAGGAAGCCCTCTCTCTGCTAAACAAAATGGAACTCGACTTTAAGAAACCAAATCTATTCTTTGGACAATTCGAAGATCTAGTCAAGAAGGCTGGGTTTAATATCCAACACCCAGAAACACTACAGATCCTGTTGAGAAGACTCCCTGAGTGGTTCCTCCACAAAACCTGCAACCCGGTGAAACCAAATACCTATACCGAAGCCAAAGAAAAGATCACCCAGATCATTAAGATGAAGCAGGCAGTAGACGCAATTCTACAGAAGGCGACAACTGGGTTTACAAACCAACCCCTCGGATCGCGTCCCCGACAATCTTTCACCCCATGGAACCAGAATACTTATCGACCCCCTGCACGTAACTACACAGGAAATTGGTGACCCCCGGCTCCACCCCAATCGTCCCAGTTCAATACTACAGTGCTGGACAGCAAAAGTCAACAAATTTGCTAGTTACTGTATTACATATTTTTACAACAAATAAAGTTCGGGATCGTGTTCAGAATCACATAAAATGTACAAATCCGCTCTTTGCAGACTTTCCCGTGTGAATTTTGGGGTTGGCCAACTTTTAGGCCTATTTTTTGACATAAAACATGCCCATTTTGGGGGTTTTTTTGAATGAACTTAATTAAATATGGATGCTGAGTCATGCTGACCAACCCTCCGGTGTGATTTCTGCTTCTGGGCCGCCCATTCTGAGCAGCCTTGCGTTTCTGAATTGTTGGTTGGCTGCTGTGATCCCATGTAAGGGTGTTTCTCAGGTCGTGGTGGGTTGGAATGGCTGGTATTCATGTACTGACATATATCTCACTGCCACATATCATTGAGTTCCATTGACAATTGAGGGGACTGAAACAGTTTTGCATGCATATGTGTGCTGATAATCTCCCATCACACAATCACACAGAGGAAATTGTGTCACGTGGGGCCCCTAACCCCTTTGTCACGTGGTTACTGCAGCTCACCACAGATAATTTTAACAATATCTGAGTACAGCATTAGGTTCAGAATAGCGAAAACAATTGATTTCCGCCCTTTTTAGGGGCCTAACCCTAAATTTAGGGTTTGGCCAACTTTTTTTTCTCACAAAAAATCAAAACATCGTTTCTGAGCGTTTTGAATAAAAATAAAACACTTATATTTTTTGTCGACTTTTGCTGTCCAGCACTGTAGTATGGCCCCTCAATGGATGAAAGACTACCAAGGAGTGCCTATGGACATTGGGCGAACCAGAGGAGGTCAAGGAGGTTGCGGCCAAGGAAATTATAGGGGAAACTTCCACGGAAACTTTAGAGGCAACAGCCGAGGAGGATATAGCAATAATGTTGCTTCTACACCCAGTAACAACTCCAGCAACGCTTGCTTCAATTGCGGACAAGTGGGGCACTATGCTAGGAACTGTCCTCAAAAGCGACAACAACATCAGTATGCCAACCTAGTTGACTTCGATAGATTTGCCGAAGAACCACTATCTCAATACGAACCATCCTCCTATGCCACATCCTCTTATGCCCCTAGCTCTTATGCACCTACTCCTGCCTCATTCCGATCCACACTAAGGATCAGCAAGGGTATGGGTTAACCTGTGGTATTGTGACCACAGGTTACACAGGTGCAGGTACGGTGGTAGCAAATCTATTACCGCATAATACCGTACCTGTGACCCGTAGTCGCGGGTACCGCGCAATTCCGGTCGCGGGTTACGGGCAATGCCGAGTAGCCCTCAGCCACACGTTCAAACCGTTTTCGTCACGCTAGCGTGACTCGTGACTTATGCCCAACTCGCGTCAGCGGCGCGCCACACAATGACCGCACGCTTATCCACGACAAGCCACGACCATTGACGCACGACGACCCGAAAACGACAATGACAAGGACGCCGACAGCCCGATGACAAGCGAACAACAACGACATAACCACAACACGCGAACGACACCAACACGGGAACGACAACAGCACGCGGAACGACAACACACAACAACAACACGGGAACGACGAGGATGACACGACGAGCACGCCAACGACACGGGAACGACGACGACACGACAAGCACCCAAACCCGAACGCACGCAACGCAAGCCCGAACGCCGCAAACACAACGCCACGCCCGACGGAACACAAACCCAAACTCGAACACGAACGCACGCAACGCAAATCCCAACGCTGCAAACGCAATGCCACGCCCAACGGAACGCAAATACAGACTCGAATACGAACACGAACACGAACACGAACGCACGCAACGCAAACACGAACGCAACGCAAACGCAAGCACGCGGACTCGAACGCCACAAAACGCAAACCCGAACGCCACGCCAACACGAACGCCACGCCAATACGAACGCCACGCCAACACGAATGCTACGCCAACACGAACACAACGACAACACGAACGCAACGCAACGCAAACACAACTCAAATGCAAATGAAACCAACTCGAATTCAAACTCGAACCCGAACCCAAACGCCGCCGAAACAACATGCCCAAAACATGCTAACGCAACGCCGACGAGTCAACGCGAACGCGGCCTGCAAGGGCAAGCACTAGTAGTACCATAGCATAGACAGAATTAGCTACTTTTGTATATACACACTTGTGATTTTTGCTACCTGCAATATGATGTACCGCGGTGTTAAATGCACCGCGGTTTTTTCAGTAAACCACGGGTTAAACCTGCTTCTGCAGGTAGAGTGTGCTATACGGGTACGGTATCAAAGGTGACGGGTACGGTATGCCAAAAAAAACCCGAGGTGTCACCCGTGCTGATCCCTAATCCACACCAACTTCATATGCACCCTCTGAAGCCACAGCTACCAAACAAGACAACCATGTCAATCACATTTATTCAGAACTGAATAACTTGTCGAATGAAGAGAAGATGACGATGGCGGAAAAAATGGGAGTAGCTGAGGATTTTTCCACTGCCTGATCAGATCGGCACTGATTAGGCAGAATAGTGATGCACCTGTATATATGTCTGCTCGGAAATCTATGACTCTGAGAGCCTTTGTACATTCCGCCATGAAAAGAGCCGAGACTATAGCCCTAGTCGATTCAGGGGCGACTGAAAACTTCTTCAATCTGCAATATGCTCAGTCCTTACGACTCCCTATCAAACAACTGAGCAATCTGCAACTGTTATACAATGTAGATGGCACAGAAAACAAAAGTGGAGAACTACGACACTACACTGACTTGTCAGTTCAAACCAGTAGCTGACGAATAAATATGAGGTTCTTCCTTACCGACCTCGGAGAACACAAGGCCATTCTAGGTTATCCATGGTTTGCTGCAATGCAACCAAAAATCGATTGGGCTAGAGGATGGATTGACTCTTCACAACTTTCTATCGTCTTATGAGCCCCAGATGCTGCCAAAGCCCAATTCTTACCACAACAAGTCAACCGACCTCGACCTATCCATCGTGATCAATATTATATTGGTTGAGTAACTATTCATACTGGCGTAGAAGAGGATGTGGACTTATCAAAAATTCCTGCCAAATACCATCGTCATGCAAGAGTCTTTAGCGAGCAGGCATCGCAAAGATTACCACAACATACTGTTTGGGATCATGCAATCAAATTGCTCCCTGGAGCCCCAGCTACATTACCAGGACGACTCCTACCGCTCACTCAGGAAGAAATAAAAGAAACTTACAAATTTGTGGCTGAACATCTCAGACAAGGTACCATCCAACCAGGTGTAGGACCATACTGTGCCAATTTCTTCTATATCAAAAAGAAGGACGGTAAATTACGTCCAGTACAAGACTACTGGCCAGTGAACAAATGGACAAAGAAGGACCGAAACATCTCCCCCTTGATTTCCCAAACAATTGATTGGCTCAGTGGATGTACCTTGTTCATGAAGTTTGATATACGATGGGGATACAATAACATCCGAATCAAGGAAGAGGATGAATGGAAAGTGGCCTTTCTAACTCCAGAAGGCCTATTCGAACCTATGGTTATGTTCTTTGGACTCACCAACTCCCTGGCCACATTCCAACAAATGATGAATATGATCTTTCACCCCGAATTGGCACAACAATGGCTATCAGTATACATGGACAATATTCTAATCCATATGAAACAGAGAGAAGGAGAAACTGAAGAACAACATCAAAAATGTCACGAACAATATATTCATCTAGTGCTAGATCGACTAGAACAACACGATCTATACCTCAAACCTGAGAAATGCGAATTTGAACGTGACAAAATTGAATACCTAGGAGCAGTCATCGGTAAAGGAAGAGTAAGAATAGACCCAAAGAAAATAGAATCAGTCAAGAACTATCCAGCCTCTACAACTCCTATGGAGATACACAAATTCCTAGGGTTCACTGGGTACTACTGATACTTCATCCAAGGATATTCTAAAATAGCTCGACCATTACTGGACTTAATGAAGAAGGCCACTACATGGCACTGGGGAGAAGACCAACAAAAGGCTTTTGAAAAACTGAAAAATCAAATGTCAAAAGCCCCTGTACTCCATCAACTGGACTTTTCAAAATGCTTCTACCTCCAATGTGATGCATCGGCGTATGGCATGGGAGCCATACTCTCGCAAGAGGGAGAAAATGAATCACCCTCACTCCAAAAACGCGAAAAACCAGCCCTTCATCCTATCGCCTATTATTCAGCCACATTCACTTCAGCAGAACGAAACTATGACATCTACGAAAGGGAACTACTTGCCATTATAAAAGCCTTGGCGCATTGGAGATGATACTTAGGATGGACACAAGAACCCTTCATCATTCAGACAGACCACACCAACCTACAATACTGGAAGTCACCCCGTAATCTAAACTGTCGAACAGCCAGATGGCATGCAGACCTCCTAGACTACAACTACATCATTGAATACATCCCAGGAAAGGATAACATGGCAGCAGATGCATTGTCTAGACCCCCAGGACAAGACCATGGACAAGACGACAATCAAAATGTGGTCATATTCCCTCCAACATGTTGTCGGGCAGCTGACCTTCAAGAAAACCCCAAACTTCCTATCCCAGAAGATGATGAAAGAGTCAAGAAACTTCTGATGCGCCTCTATCACGATGATCTGTCAGCAGGTCACCCGGGACGTGATGAAACAATCAGACAAATCCAAAAGAACTACACATGGCCCCACATGCGACAATGGATTGAAGATTACATCAAAGGATGTGCAACCTGTCAACAGAACAAGAACTTAACCCATTGGAAATCTGTTCCCCTATTCAAAATTGACACTACGCCTATGACACGCCCCTTTGAACAAATTGCAATGGACCTAATCACTGGACTACCTCCTCACAAGGGAAACAACACTATCCTTACAATCGTAGATCATGGATGCTCTCGCACTGCTATCTTCTTGCCTTGTTCAACAAAGATCACGGGCCCTGGTGTAGCTTTGTTATATCTGGAACATCTGTTCCTATGGTTTGGACTCCCCTCTCGGATTATCAGTGATTGAGACCCCCGGTTCACTTCTAGCTTTGCTAAAGAACTCACTAGGAAACTAGGGATCTCACAGAATATTTCCACTGCATTCCATCCATAAACTGATGGCCTCTCTGAACGGAAGAACCAATGGATCGAACAGTACATAAGAACAATCATGTCTAGTCATCCAGAGGAATGGAGCGACTGGTTATCTTTAGCCATGGCGGTTCACAACAACCGGATGAACAGCACCCTGAAACAAACACCAAATCAAATCCTATTTGGACATGAGGCCCGTCTCCTACTAGACCATATGATCTCAAGTTCCAATCAATACATAATGGAACAATTAACGGCACTACAAAAGGGACAGCAATTCACTGCAAAGATGATCAATCAAGCGGCCAGAACTTCACCAATCACTAAACCCCTGTTTCAGAAACATGCCAAGGTCTGGCTAGACGGCAAGAACCTTCAATTTCCCCACCAGAAATCCAAACTCCTACCTAAAAGATATGGGCCCTTTGTGGTCACCGAAGTGATCTCCCTGATTGTCTATCGACTTGCACTCCCTGCTAGTTGGAACATTCATAACATCTTCCATGCATCGCTTCTTACCCCTTATGTCGAAACGGACTCCCATGGACCTAACTACATGAGGCCACCCCCAGAGCTCATTGATAATGAAGAAGAATATGAAGTGGAACAGATAAGGAGCCACCAATGTCACGGACAGTCGCAAACGCTCCAATATCTTATCAAGTGGAAAGGATACCCCGAAAGCGACAATACATGGGAACCCGCCACTCAAGTTCACGCCCCACAATTGGTCAAAGATTATCATCGACGACACCCCCTCTCCACTATAAAAAGGCTTGAAATATCACTGACCAAACTCCATCCCCACACCTATCCATCGTTCTTCACTCCTAAACTTTCTACTTCAATACCCTTGACATGTCCGGTATCCGCACCATCTCTCCCACTGTCTCCCAGACTCGCAACGTCCCAGCAACTCCCTCCGAACACTCCTGCTACACCTCCCCTCCAGTGAAAGCTCGGAAAGCGAGCTCAGACCCACCAAGGTTGTCTTGGTCAATGACCTTCAACCAGACATTCACAAGGCCCTCAAGCAATTCCAGCTTGAGCAGAACAACAAAGTTGCTGCCTCCCAAGAAGCTCTCGCTCGCTTCAGACAGCAGTGAGCTGAAGAAGGGACGGGACTCAGGTCCATATTCCAGTCTCCAGCCCCAATCCCAGTCCCTCCTCGCACCGAATGTGCCCTCCACCCTCCTCAAGTCGCCCTCCACCCGTTCTGCAAACACAGGCCCGCTCTCTCCCCTGATGAAGTTGCTCAGGGACATCTCTCACCGTTGACCACCTGCACCATCCTCTCTTCTCACCATGCTGACAACCTCTCCCGGCCCATGCTCGTGGCCATGTGTAAAGCCATGGCCAACACAGTGGACACCCAACAGAGCCAGTTCGATCAACAGCTGGGTAAGTTCAAGGTCCGATTCGAAGACCTGGAACTCGAAAACCACTCGTACAAGCACAAGTATGACGAAGCCCCCATCAGCTTTGAAGAAACGGCGGACACATTACTCAAGAGATCCCCATCAGCAATAGGGTCTATCGGTTCCCCTGCTGGGTCAAACGGTTGCCTAATGGCAAAGTGGCAATGTTCCACCAAGATGCCAACCAGGATGACAACCCCTACATCATCGATCTACTCACCCCCTACGACACCACCATTGAAGAGCCCACTGAACCCCTCGTGCCTTGGTTCCGGCGCACCATTACTGGTCCTACCATCCCCTACCAGATTTTACGCAACAAAGTCAAAGCTCTATTCAACTGAGAACACCTTGCCGAGGTCGAACATCTCCGTGCCCTCACCCAACAACAACTTACTATACGCAATTGTATTGAGGAGTTGGAACAAGACGCCGACGCGATCAGGTTGCAGCAGGAGGTGTGCGAGGGTAGGCTCTCACTGGCACGCACTCAGCAGAAGGTTGGGCACCTGGAAGGGAGGTATAGCCCTTACCCGGCGACTCGTCCTGCTGGATGGCGTCGCACCATCAAGAAGCCCAGGTTCTTGCAGGGGCTCGACAACTAGGTGGAGGGTCATGTCACAGGTATAGTCCTTATATGCCGCGTGTTGTATTAGTACGATAAGGTTCGGATTGATTATGGACTGATAAGCCTAGTAGTATGTATCCTAGCTATCAGTGCCCTGTTTCATTTTTGTTATGTGTCCCCCATTTCTGCCTCGTTTCATACGATTCCTCTTTTGTCTTGCGCCCCAGGTTCCCATGTACTAGTAGTGGCGTTACTGCCTGCCTATAAATAGGCCTTCGCGACATCGGGACTCACCAAGTTGAGTCTCCTGTCGCAATACAGTTGACTTCGCCCCTTTTTCCTTTCCCTGAGTGGCAGCGCCTTTCTCTCTCTAAGGCTGCATGTGGTAACTCAGTACTCTCTCACACTGGAATACCTCTTAGGCTGGCAGTACAGTCATCATAGAGACTTAGGACTCTATACCATCTGCACAGTCTACCTTATCTCTTGTCCTAATCAACCCTCATTCCTACGTTTCCGAGTCTTAGTGTCACAAACCCCAATACTCGTCCCACAATTCCAGGGACGGATACCTTGGCGGTGACAGAGATTGCAACCATCCTTATTGGATATTGCTATTGGCTTACAGTCACTTTTTGAGTGAGTGCAGGAATGGCTTTCATCTTTGGTTGATTCTCTAAGCTTATGTGATAATTACAAAATCACACCACACACTGATTAGACAGATAAGTGATAAGATAGATGTTGCTATTTCACATCACATCATGGGATCACAGGAGGTTTGATGAGATATATCCATGCATTCACCTAGAATAAATTAGTGTTTTAAAGTCCGGTCCGGTCCGGTTTTTTTTGCCTTTTATGGAAAAAGTGGAACCGGACCAGTCCAAGAAATTTCTATATATGGTAAAAAACCAGACTGGAACTGGAAAGGACCGATAAAATCAGTCCTTATCAGTTCAGTTTTGGTCCTAAAACCGGTTAAAACCGGTTTTTTACGGCCAAGATCTTATCTGATCGATTAGCAAATTTAGGGGCACGAATTACAGATGTAGGAGATGGTTTCCCTAAATTTGCTAAGCAATCGGATAAGATCTTGGGCTACATTTCACTAATCAGTTTTATGTACAATCTAATCTTCTCCAATACTAGTTGAGAGCACTATCGAGACAGTCAAGAGCACTATCAAGATAATCAAGAGAACAACCAAGACAATTGAGCTTATAATCAAGACAATATGCCTAAAACTGATTAGCAAAATGAACCCTAGGATCTTATCCGATTTCTTAGAAAATTTAGAGGCACTAACTCCAGATATATGAGATGGTTCTCACAGATTTGCTAAGCAATCAGAT